>JAYMFD010003205.1:0-39271 GCA_035771175.1 Paratinospora sagittata | reverse complement strand
ATTTATAGCGAGTTATCAAGGGGATAGCGCGCTACAGACAATTTTTCAGAAAAACAAATGTTTTATTATAGAACCCTATCAACGCGCTATCAACATTGATAGTGCGCTAGTGCCTTCAGGAAAATTTTGCCAAACTGCTGGATAGCATTATTTTTGAAAAATTAATATTTTGACACTCAAGAACCATTTCATTAACTCAAGACATGTTGATATAAGATTCAAAACTTTTAAAAAATGCAAAACTCATTGACATTATGATTAAAACCTTTCGGAAAATATTTTTTCAAAATGAAATACTATATCGAAGTGATTTTGAGGACTTTGCAATTTTCAGAGTTTTAGTGCTGAGACTGATTGAGAGGTTACCGGTAGTACACATCAAAGATAAAAACTAATGCATTAGACATGAGATATGTCTTCGTTCTTCGAGCTTGATCTTTGTAGACTTCGAAAGCTATTGTTTGATGCGTTCTTGATGCACTACATGTGATGTGTTCTTTTTTTATGTGTTATCTTACCGAGACCACTTCATCTACTTATAGTTTAAAACAATGGATAGCCTCTGCAAATCTAGGCACAAAAGGGATAAAATGAAGAACTTGCTGAACAATGACGTTTCCATCAAGACAGATTGCAATTTTGATTCATTTCGAAGCTTGTGTTTGGCAAATGCAAGAATCATTACTTTCTTCTCTTGAAAAACTCTTTGGAAAGCACAATCTAACTTGCAAAAATCGTGTGTGTTGTATTTTTGATAAACAGAGAATGAGTGTTTTATAAAATTAGAAGTTGCGAGTTAAAGAGACAGAGAGTACAAAATGATTTGAATTCAAAACATCGTTTACTCTAAAGTTGTTTTGGGCGTGCGAGGCAATGGAATAATCTAGGTGTTAGTAGAAAAATCGAGGAAACAGAAGTGCCCACATTTTTCTCGTTAGAAATATCATATTTCTTTCTCACACGTGGATAGCGTGCTATTGGGTTGTGTATCATGTTCTCTATTGACAGATGGCAGGCTATTGCAGGTCGATATGCACAAACCCGAGAGCTCGAGTTTTTTAGACTTTCTGATAGCATGTTATCAAGGCCTATAGCGCTATTGCCCATTTTACTAAAAATGGAAAGATCACGGCAACAACTTTATAGCTAGTTATCAAAGGGGATAGCGCGCTATAGACATTTTTCCAGAAAAATAAATGTTTTATTACAGAACCATATTAGCATGCTACCAACACTGATAGTGCGCTGGTGCCTTCTGAAGGATTTTGGCAAACTGTTGGATAGCCTTATTTTTGAAAAATTAATATTTTTACACTCAAGAACCATTCCATTGACTCAAAACATATTGATATAAGATTAAAAACTTTTAAATAATTCAAAACTCATTGAAATTATGATTAAAACCTTTCGGAAAACATTTTTTCAAAATGAAATACTATATCGAAGTGATTTTGAAGACTTTGCAACTTTCAAAGTTTTAGTGCTGAGATTGATTGAGAGTAACCAACGCACCAAAGATCAAACTAATGCATTAGACATGAGATATGTCTTCGTTTTTCGAGCTCGATTTTTATAGACTTCGAAAGTTATTGTTTGATGTGTTCTTGATGCAATACAGGTGATGTGTTCTTTTTTGATGTGTTATCTTACCGAGACCACTTCATCTACTTACAATTCAAAACAATGGATAGCCTCTTCAAATCTAAGCACAAAAGGGATAAAATGAAAAACTTACTGAACAATGACGTTATCATCAAGACAGATTGCAATTTTGATTCAATTCGAAGCTTGTTTTGGCAAATGCAAGAATCATTACTTTTTTCTCTTGAAAAACTCTTTGTAAAGCTCAATCTAACCTTCAAAAACCGTGTTTCTTGTATTTTTGAAAATCAGAGGATGAGTGTTTTATAAAATTTCAAGTTTTGGGATAAAGAGCAAGAGAGTACAAAACGATCTGAATTCAAAACATTGTTTAATCTAAAGTTGTTTTGGGCGTGCGAGACAATGGGAATAATCTAGGTGTTAGTAGATAATATTTCAATTAAGTTAACCTAAAAAAATTGTGTAAGGAATAAAAAAATCGAGCAAGCAGAAGTGCCCACATTTTTCTCGTTAGAAATATCATATTTTTTTCTCAGACGTGGATAGCGTGCTATTGGGTTGTGTATCATGTTCTCTATTGACAGATAGCAGGCTATAGTAGGTCGATATACACAAACCCGAGAGCTCGAGTTTTTCCGACTTTCCGATAGCGTGTTATCAAGGCCTATAGCGCGCTATTGTCCATTTTACTAAAAATGGAAAGATCACGGCAACAACTTTATAGCCAGTTATCAAAGGGGATAGCGCGCTATAGACAATTTTTCAGTAAAACAAATGTTTTATTATAAAACCCTATCAGCATGCTATCAACACTGATAGTGCGCTAGTGCCTTCTGAAGAATTTTAACAAATTGTTGGATTGCCTTATGTTTGAAAAAATAATATTTTGACACTCAAGAACCATTCCATTGACTCAAAACATATTGATATAAGATTAAAAACTTTTAAATAATTCAAAACTCATTGAAATTATGATTAAAACCTTTTGGAAAACATTTTTTCAAAATGAATAACTATATCGAAGTGATTTTGAAGACTACGCAATTTTCAGAGTTTTAGTGCCGAGGTTGATCGAGAGTAACCTACACACCAAAGATCAAACTAATGAATTAGACATGAGATATGTCTTCGTTCTTCGAGCTTGATCTTTATAGACTACGAAAGCTATTGTTTAATGTGTTCTTGATGCAATACAGGGGATGTGTTCTTTTTTGATATGTTATCTTACCGAGACCACTTCATCTACTTACAATTTAAAATAATGGATAGCCTCTGCAAATCTAAGCACAAAAGGGATAAAACGAAGAACTTGCGGAACAATGACGGTATCATCAAGACAGATTGCAATTTTGATTCAATTCGAAGCTTGTTTTGGCAAATGCAAGAATCATTACTTTTTTCTCTTGAAAAACTCTTTGTAAAGCTCAATCTAACCTTCAAAAACCGTGTTTGTTGAATTTTTGAAAATCAGAGGATGAGTGTTTTATAAAATTAGAAGTTGCGGGTTAAAGAGCAAGAGAGTACAAAACGATCTGAATTCAAAACGTTGTTTAATCTAAAGTTGTTTTGGGCGTGCGAGACAATGGGAATAATCTAGGCGTTAGTGGATATTATTTCAATTAAGATAACCTGGAAAAACTGTGTAAGGAATAGAAAAATCGAGCAAGCAGAAGTGCCCACATTTTTCTCGTTAGAAATATCATATTTTTTTCTCAGACGTGGATAACGGGCTATTGGGTTGTGTATCAAGTTATCTATTGACAGATAGCAGGCTATAGCAGGTTGATATACACAAAACCGAGAGCTCGAGTTTTTCAGACTTTCCGATAGCGTCTTATCAAGGCCTATAGCGCTATTGTCCATTTTACTAAAAATGGAAAGATCACGGCAACAACTTTATAGCTAGTTATCAAAAGGGATAGAGCGCTATAGACAATTTTCCAGAAAAACAAATGTTTTATTATAGAACCCTATCAGCATGCTATCAACACTGATAGTGCGCTAGTGCCTTCTGAAGAATTTTAGCAAATTGTTGGATTGCCTTATTTTTGAAAAATTAATATTTTGGCACTCAAGAACCATTTCATTGACTCAAAACAAATTGATATAAAATTAAAAACTTTTAAATAATTCAAAACTTATTGAAATTATGATTAAAACTTTTCGGAAAACATTTTTTCCAAATGAAATACTATATCAAAGTGATTTTGAAGACTTCGCAATTTGCAGAGTTTTAGTGCCGAGGTTGATCGAGAGTAACCTACACACCAAAGATCAAACTAATGAATTAGACATGAGATATGTCTTCGTTCTTCGGGCTTGATCTTTATAGACTACGAAAGCTATTGTTTAATGTGTTCTTGATGCAATACAGGGGATGTGTTCTTTTTTGATATGTTATCTTACCGAGACCACTTCATCTACTTACAATTTAAAATAATGGATAGCCTCTGCAAATCTAAGCACAAAAGGGATAAAACGAAGAACTTGCGAAACAATGACGGTATCATCAAGACAGATTGCAATTTTGATTCAATTCGAAGCTTGTTTTGGCAAATGCAAGAATCATTACTTTTTTCTCTTGAAAAACTCTTTGTAAAACTCAATCTAACTTGTAAAAATCGTGTGTGTTGTATTTTTGAAAATAAGAGGATGAGTGTTTTATAAAACTAAAAGTTGCGGGTTAAAAAGCAAGAGAGTACAAAACTATTTGAATTCAAAACATTGTTTAATCTAAAGTTGTTTTGGGCGTGCGAGACAATGGGAATAATCTAGGCGTTAGTAGATAATATTTCAATTAAGATAACCTGGAAAAACTGTGTAAGGAATAGAAAAATCGAGCTAGCAGAAGTGCCCACATTTTTCTTTTTAGAAATATCATATTTTTTTCTCAGACGTGGATGGCGTGCTATTGGGTTGTGTATCATGTTCTCTATTGACGGATAGCAGGCTATAACAGGTCGATATACACAAACCTGAGAGCTCGAGTTTTTCAGACTTTCCGATTGCGTGTTATCAAGGCCTATAGCGCGCTATTGTCCATTTTACTAAAAATGGAAATATCACGGCAAGAACTTTATAGCTAGTTATCAAAAGGGATAGCGCGCTATAGACAATTTTCCAGAAAAACAAATGTTTTATTATAGAACCCTATGACCATGCTATCAACACTGATAGTGCGCTAGTTCCTTCTGAAGAATTTTAGCAAATTGTTGGATAGCCTTATTTTTGAAAAATTAATATTTTGACACTCAAGAACAATTCCATTGACTCAAAACATATTGATATAAGATTAAAAACTTTTAGATAATTCAAAACTCATTGAAATTATGATTAAAACCTTTCGGAAAACATTTTTTCAAAATGAAATACTATATCGAAGTGATTTTGAAGACTTTGCAATTTGCAGAGTTTTAGTGCCGAGATTGATCGAGAGTAACCTACACACCAAAGATCAAACTAATGCATTATACATGAGATATGTCTTCGTTCTTCGAGCTTGAACTTTTTTAGACTTCGAAAGCTACTGTTTGATGTGTTCTTGATGCAATACAAGTGATGTGTTTTTTTTTATATGTTATCTTACCGAGATGACTTCATCTACTTACAGTTTAAAACAATGGATAACCACTGCAAATCTAAGCACAAAAGGGATAAAACGATGAACTTGCGGAACAATGACGTTATCATCAAGACAGATTGCAATTTTGATTCAATTCGAAGCTTGTTTTGGCAAATGCAAGAATCATTACTTTTTTCTCTTGAAAAACTCTTTGGAAAGCTCAATCTAACTTGCAAAAATCGTGTGTGTTGTATTTTTGAAAATCAGAGGATGAGTGTTTTATAAAACTAAAAGTTGCGGGTTAAAGAGCAAGAGAGTACAAAATGATTTGAATTTAAAACATTGTTTAATCTAAAGTTGTTTTGGGCGTTCGAGACAATGGGAATAATCTAGGTGTTAGTAGATAATATTTCAATTAAGATAACCTGGAGAAACTGTGTAAGGAATAGAAAAATCGAGCAAGTAGAAGTGCCCACATTTTTCTCATTAGAAATATCATATTTCTTTCTCAGACGTGGATAGTGTGCTATTGGGTTGTGTATCAAGTTATCTGTTGACAGATAGCAGGCTATAACAGGTCGATATACACAAACCCGAGAGCTCGAGTTTTTCAGACTTTCCGAATGCGTGTTATCAAGGCCTATAGCGCGCTATTGTCCATTTTACTAAAAATGGAAAGATCACGAGAACAACTTTATAGCTAGTTATCAAAAGGGATAGCGCGCTATAGACAATTTTCCAGAAAAACAAATGTTTTATTATAGAACCCTATTAGCATGCTATCAACACTGATAGTGTGCTAGTGCCTTCTAAAAAATTTTGGTAAATTGTTGGATAGCCTTATTTTTAAAAAATTAATATGTTGACACTCAAAAACCATTCCATTGACTCAAAACATACTGATATAAGATTAAAAACTTTTAAATAATTCAAAACTCATTGAAATTCTGATTAAAACCTTTGGGAAACATTTTTTCAAAATGAAATACTATATCGAAGTGATTTTGAAGACTTTGGAATTTCAGAGTTTTAGTGCCGAGATTGATCGAGAGTAACCTACACACCAAAGATCAAACTAATGCATTATACATGAGATATGTCTTCGTTCTTCGAGCTTGAACTTTTTTAGACTTCGAAAGCTACTGTTTGATGTGTTCTTGATGCAATACAAGTGATGTGTTTTTTTTTATATGTTATCTTACCGAGATGACTTCATCTACTTACAGTTTAAAACAATGGATAACCACTGCAAATCTAAGCACAAAAGGGATAAAACGATGAACTTGCGGAACAATGACGTTATCATCAAGACAGATTGCAATTTTGATTCAATTCGAAGCTTGTTTTGGCAAATGCAAGAATCATTACTTTTTTCTCTTGAAAAACTCTTTGGAAAGCTCAATCTAACTTGCAAAAATCGTGTGTGTTGTATTTTTGAAAATCAGAGGATGAGTGTTTTATAAAACTAAAAGTTGCGGGTTAAAGAGCAAGAGAGTACAAAATGATTTGAATTTAAAACATTGTTTAATCTAAAGTTGTTTTGGGCGTTCGAGACAATGGGAATAATCTAGGTGTTAGTAGATAATATTTCAATTAAGATAACCTGGAGAAACTGTGTAAGGAATAGAAAAATCGAGCAAGTAGAAGTGCCCACATTTTTCTCATTAGAAATATCATATTTCTTTCTCAGACGTGGATAGTGTGCTATTGGGTTGTGTATCAAGTTATCTGTTGACAGATAGCAGGCTATAACAGGTCGATATACACAAACCCGAGAGCTCGAGTTTTTCAGACTTTCCGAATGCGTGTTATCAAGGCCTATAGCGCGCTATTGTCCATTTTACTAAAAATGGAAAGATCACGAGAACAACTTTATAGCTAGTTATCAAAAGGGATAGCGCGCTATAGACAATTTTCCAGAAAAACAAATGTTTTATTATAGAACCCTATTAGCATGCTATCAACACTGATAGTGTGCTAGTGCCTTCTAAAAAATTTTGGTAAATTGTTGGATAGCCTTATTTTTAAAAAATTAATATGTTGACACTCAAAAACCATTCCATTGACTCAAAACATACTGATATAAGATTAAAAACTTTTAAATAATTCAAAACTCATTGAAATTCTGATTAAAACCTTTGGGAAACATTTTTTCAAAATGAAATACTATATCGAAGTGATTTTGAAGACTTTGGAATTTCAGAGTTTTAGTGCCGAGATTGATCGAGAGTAACCTACACACCAAAGATCAAACTAATGCATTATACATGAGATATGTCTTCGTTCTTCGAGCTTGAACTTTTTTAGACTTCGAAAGCTACTGTTTGATGTGTTCTTGATGCAATACAAGTGATGTGTTTTTTTTTATATGTTATCTTACCGAGATGACTTCATCTACTTACAGTTTAAAACAATGGATAACCACTGCAAATCTAAGCACAAAAGGGATAAAACGATGAACTTGCGGAACAATGACGTTATCATCAAGACAGATTGCAATTTTGATTCAATTCGAAGCTTGTTTTGGCAAATGCAAGAATCATTACTTTTTTCTCTTGAAAAACTCTTTGGAAAGCTCAATCTAACTTGCAAAAATCGTGTGTGTTGTATTTTTGAAAATCAGAGGATGAGTGTTTTATAAAACTAAAAGTTGCGGGTTAAAGAGCAAGAGAGTACAAAATGATTTGAATTTAAAACATTGTTTAATCTAAAGTTGTTTTGGGCGTTCGAGACAATGGGAATAATCTAGGTGTTAGTAGATAATATTTCAATTAAGATAACCTGGAGAAACTGTGTAAGGAATAGAAAAATCGAGCAAGTAGAAGTGCCCACATTTTTCTCATTAGAAATATCATATTTCTTTCTCAGACGTGGATAGTGTGCTATTGGGTTGTGTATCAAGTTATCTGTTGACAGATAGCAGGCTATAACAGGTCGATATACACAAACCCGAGAGCTCGAGTTTTTCAGACTTTCCGAATGCGTGTTATCAAGGCCTATAGCGCGCTATTGTCCATTTTACTAAAAATGGAAAGATCACGAGAACAACTTTATAGCTAGTTATCAAAAGGGATAGCGCGCTATAGACAATTTTCCAGAAAAACAAATGTTTTATTATAGAACCCTATTAGCATGCTATCAACACTGATAGTGTGCTAGTGCCTTCTAAAAAATTTTGGTAAATTGTTGGATAGCCTTATTTTTAAAAAATTAATATGTTGACACTCAAAAACCATTCCATTGACTCAAAACATACTGATATAAGATTAAAAACTTTTAAATAATTCAAAACTCATTGAAATTCTGATTAAAACCTTTGGGAAACATTTTTTCAAAATGAAATACTATATCGAAGTGATTTTGAAGACTTTGGAATTTCAGAGTTTTAGTGCCGAGATTGATCGAGAGTAACCTACACACCAAAGATCAAACTAATGCATTATACATGAGATATGTCTTCGTTCTACTAGCTTGAACTATTATAGACTTCGAAAGCTACTGTTTGATGTGTTCTTGATGCAATACAGGTAATGTGTTCTTTTTTGATATGTTATCTTACCGAGACGACTTCATCTACTTACAGTTTAAAACAATGGATAACCACTGCAAATCTAAGCACAAAAGGGATAAAACGATGAACTTGCGGAACAATGACGTTATCATCAAGACAGATTGCAATTTTGATTCAATTCGAAGCTTGTTTTGGCAAATGCAAGAATCATTACTTTTTTCTCTTGAAAAACTCTTTGGAAAGCTCAATCTAACTTGCAAAAATCGTGTGTGTTGTATTTTTGAAAATCAGAGGATGAGTGTTTTATAAAACTAAAAGTTGCGGGTTAAAGAGCAAGAGAGTACAAAATGATTTGAATTTAAAACATTGTTTAATCTAAAGTTGTTTTGGGCGTTCGAGACAATGGGAATAATCTAGGTGTTAGTAGATAATATTTCAATTAAGATAACCTGGAGAAACTGTGTAAGGAATAGAAAAATCGAGCAAGTAGAAGTGCCCACATTTTTCTCATTAGAAATATCATATTTCTTTCTCAGACGTGGATAGTGTGCTATTGGGTTGTGTATCAAGTTATCTGTTGACAGATAGCAGGCTATAACAGGTCGATATACACAAACCCGAGAGCTCGAGTTTTTCAGACTTTCCGAATGCGTGTTATCAAGGCCTATAGCGCGCTATTGTCCATTTTACTAAAAATGGAAAGATCACGAGAACAACTTTATAGCTAGTTATCAAAAGGGATAGCGCGCTATAGACAATTTTCCAGAAAAACAAATGTTTTATTATAGAACCCTATTAGCATGCTATCAACACTGATAGTGTGCTAGTGCCTTCTAAAAAATTTTGGTAAATTGTTGGATAGCCTTATTTTTAAAAAATTAATATGTTGACACTCAAAAACCATTCCATTGACTCAAAACATACTGATATAAGATTAAAAACTTTTAAATAATTCAAAACTCATTGAAATTCTGATTAAAACCTTTGGGAAACATTTTTTCAAAATGAAATACTATATCGAAGTGATTTTGAAGACTTTGGAATTTCAGAGTTTTAGTGCCGAGATTGATCGAGAGTAACCTACACACCAAAGATCAAACTAATGCATTATACATGAGATATGTCTTCGTTCTACTAGCTTGAACTATTATAGACTTCGAAAGCTACTGTTTGATGTGTTCTTGATGCAATACAGGTAATGTGTTCTTTTTTGATATGTTATCTTACCGAGACGACTTCATCTACTTATAGTATAAAACAATGGATAGCTTTTGCAAATCTAAGCACAAAAGGGATAAAACGAAGAACTTGCGGAACAATGACGTTATCATCAAGACAGATTGCAATTTTGATTCAATTCGAAGCTTGTTTTGGCAAATGCAAGAATCATTACTTTTTTCTCTTGAAAAACTCTTTGGAAAGCTCAATCTAACTTGCAAAAATCGTGTGTGTTGTATTTTTGAAAATCAGAGGATGAGTGTTTTATAAAACTAAAAGTTGCGGGTTAAAGAGCAAGAGAGTACAAAATGATTTGAATTTAAAACATTGTTTAATCTAAAGTTGTTTTGGGCGTTCGAGACAATGGGAATAATCTAGGTGTTAGTAGATAATATTTCAATTAAGATAACCTGGAGAAACTGTGTAAGGAATAGAAAAATCGAGCAAGTAGAAGTGCCCACATTTTTCTCATTAGAAATATCATATTTCTTTCTCATACGTGGATAGTGTGCTATTGGGTTGTGTATCAAGTTATCTGTTGACAGATAGCAGGCTATAACAGGTCGATATACACAAACCCGAGAGCTCGAGTTTTTCAGACTTTCCGAATGCGTGTTATCAAGGCCTATAGCGCGCTATTGTCCATTTTACTAAAAATGGAAAGATCACGAGAACAACTTTATAGCTAGTTATCAAAAGGGATAGCGCGCTATAGACAATTTTCCAGAAAAACAAATGTTTTATTATAGAACCCTATTAGCATGCTATCAACACTGATAGTGTGCTAGTGCCTTCTAAAAAATTTTGGTAAATTGTTGGATAGCCTTATTTTTAAAAAATTAATATGTTGACACTCAAAAACCATTCCATTGACTCAAAACATACTGATATAAGATTAAAAACTTTTAAATAATTCAAAACTCATTGAAATTCTGATTAAAACCTTTGGGAAACATTTTTTCAAAATGAAATACTATATCGAAGTGATTTTGAAGACTTTGGAATTTCAGAGTTTTAGTGCCGAGATTGATCGAGAGTAACCTACACACCAAAGATCAAACTAATGCATTATACATGAGATATGTCTTCGTTCTACGAGCTTGAACTATTATAGACTTCGAAAGCTACTGTTTGATGTGTTCTTGATGCAATACAGGTAATGTGTTCTTTTTTGATATGTTATCTTACCGAGACGACTTCATCTACTTATAGTATAAAACAATGGATAGCTTTTGCAAATCTAAGCACAAAAGGGATAAAACGAAGAACTTGCGGAACAATGACGTTATCATCAAGACAGATTGCAATTTTGATTCAATTCGAAGCTTGTTTTGGCAAATGCAAGAATCATTACTTTTTTCTCTTCAAAAACTCTTTTGAAAGCTCAATCTAACTTTCAAAAATCGTGTGTGTTGTATTTTTGAAAATCAGAGGATGAGTGTTTTATAAAACTAAAAGTTGCGGGTTAAAGAGCAAGAGAGTACAAAATGATTTGAATTCAAAACATTGTTTAATCTAAAGTTGTTTTGGGCGTGCGAGATAATGGGAATAATCTAGGTGTTAGTAGATAATATTTCAATTAAGATAACCTGGACAAACTGTGTAAGGAATAGAAAAATCGAGCAAGCAGAAGTGCCCACATTTTTCTCGTTAGAAATATCATTTTTTTTTTCTCAGACGTGGATAGCATGCTATTGCGTTGTGTATGATGTTCTCTATTGAGAGATAGCAGGCTATAGCAAGTCGATATACACAAACCCGAGAGCTCAAGTTTTTCACACTTTCCGATAGCGTGTTATCAAGGCCTATAGCGCGGTATTGTCCATTTTACTAAAAATGGAAAGATCACGGCAACAACTTTATAGCTAGTCATCAAAGGGGATAGCGTGCTATAGACAATTTTCCAGAAAAAACAAATGTTTTATTATAGAACTCTATCAGCATGCTATCAACACTGATAGTGCGCTAGTGCCTTCTGAAGAATTTTAGCAAATTGTTGGATTGCCTTATTTTTAAAAATTAATATTTTGACACTCAAGAACCATTCCATTGACTCAAAACATATTGATATAGGATTAAAAACTTTTAAATAATTCAAAACTCATTGAAATTATGTTTACAACCTTTCGGAAAACATGTTTTCCAAATGAAATACTATATCGAAGTGATTTTGAAGACTTTGCAATTTGCAGAGTTTTAGTGCCGAGATTGATCGAGAGTAACCTACACACCAAAGATCAAACTAATGCATTAGATATGAGATATGTCTTCCTTCTTCGAGCTTGATCTTTATGGACTCCGAAAGCTATTGTTTGATGTGTTCTTAATGCAATACAGGTAATGTGTTCTTTTTTGATATGTTATCTTACCGAGACGACTTCATCTACTTATAGTTTAAAACAATGGATAGCTTCTGCAAATCTAAGCACAAATAGGATAAAACGGAGAACTTGCAGAACAATGACGTTAACATAAAGACAGATTGCAATTTTGATTCAATTCGAAGCTTATTTTGGCAGATGCAAGAACCATTACTTTTTTCTCTTGAAAAACTCTTTGTAAAGCTCAATCAAACTTGCAAAAATCATGTGTGTTGTATTTTTGAAAATCAGAGGATGAGTGTTTTCTAAAATTAGAAGTTGCGGGTTAAAGAGCAAGAGAGTAGAAAACGATCTGAATTCAAAACATTGTTTAATCTAAAGTTGTTTTGGGCGTGCGAGACAATGGGAATAATCTAGGTGTTAGTAGATAATATTTCAATTAAGATAACCTGGAGAAACTGTGTAAGGAATAGAAAAATCGAGCAAGCAGAAGTGCCCACATTTTTCTCGTTAGAAATATCATATTTTTTTTCTCACACTTGGATAGCGTGCTATTGCGTTCTGTATGATGTTCTCTATTGACAGATAGCAGGCTATAGCAAGTCGATATACACAAACCCGAGAGCTCGAGTTTTTCAGACTTTCCGATAGCGTGTTACCAAGGCCTATAGCGCGGTATTGTCCATTTTACTAAAAATGGAAAGATCACGACAACAACTTTATAGCTAGTTATCAAAGGGGATAACGCGCTATAGACAATTTTCCAGAAAAAACAAATGTTTTATTATAGAACCCTATCAGCATGCTATCAACACTGATAGTGCGCTAGTGCCTTCTGAAGAATTTTAGCAAATTGTTGGATTGCCTTATTTTTGAAAAATTAATATTTTGACACTCAACAACCATTCCATTGACTGAAAACATATTGATATAAGATTAAAAACTTTTAAATAATTCAAAACTCATTGAAATTATGATTAAAACCTTTGGGAAACATTTTTTCAAAATTAAATACTATGTCGAAGTGATTTTGAAGACTTTGCAATTTGCAGAGTTTTAGTGCCGAGATTGATCGAGAGTAACCTACACACCAAAGATCAAACTAATGCATTATACATGAGATATGTCTTCGTTCTTCGAGCTTGAACTTTTATAGACTTCGAAAGCTACTGTTTGATGTGTTCTTGATGCAATAAAGGTAATGTGTTCTTTTTTGATATGTTATCTTACCGAGGCGACTTCATCTACTTATAGTATAAAACAATGGATAGCTTCTGCAAATCTAAGCACAAAAGGGATAAAATGAAGAACTTGCGGAACAATGACGTTATCATAAAGACAGATTGCAATTTTGATTCAATTCGAAGCTTGTTTTGGCGAATGCAAGAATCATTACTTTTTTCTCTTGAAAAACTCTTTTGAAAGCTCAATCTAACTTGCATAAATCGTGTGTGTTGTATTTTTGAAAATCAGAGGATGAGTGTTTTATAAAACTAAAAGTTGCGGGTTAAAGAGCAAGAGAGTACAAAATGATTTGAATTCAAAACATTGTTTAATCTAAAGTTGTTTTGGGCGTGCGAGACAATAGGAATAATATAGGTGTTAGTAGATAATATTTCAATTAAGATAACCTGGACAAACAGTGTAAGGAATAGAAAAATCGAGCAAGCAGAAGTGCCCACATTTTTCTCGTTAGAAATATCTTTTTTTTTTCTCAGACGTGGATAGCGTGCTATTGCGTTCTGTATGATGTTCTCTATTGACAGATAGCAGGCTATAGCAAGTCGATATACACAAACCTGAGAGCTCGAGTTTTTCAGACTTTCCGATAGCGTGTTATCAAGGCCTATAGCGCGGTATTGTCCATTTTACTAAAAATGGAAAGATCATGGCAATAACTTTATAGCTAGTTATCAAAGGGGATAGCGCGCTATAGACAATTTTCCAGAAAAAACAAATGTTTTATTATAGAACCCTATCAGCATGCTATCAACACTGATAGTGCGTTAGTGCCTTCTGAAGAATTTTAGCACATTGTTGGATTGCCTTATTTTTGAAAAATTAATATTTTGACACTCAAGAACCATTCCATTGACTCAAAACATATTGATATAAAATTAAAAACTTTTAAATAATTCAAAACTCATTGAAATTATGATTAAAACCTTTGGGAAACATTTTTTCAAAATTAAATACTATGTCGAAGTGATTTTGAAGACTTTGCAATTTGCAGAGTTTTAGTGCCGAGATTGATCGAGAGTAACCTACACACCAAAGATCAAACTAATGCATTATACATGAGATATGTCTTCGTTCTTCGAGCTTGAACTTTTATAGACTTCGAAAGCTACTGTTTGATGTGTTCTTGATGCAATAAAGGTAATGTGTTCTTTTTTGATATGTTATCTTACCGAGGCGACTTCATCTACTTATAGTATAAAACAATGGATAGCTTCTGCAAATCTAAGCACAAAAGGGATAAAATGAAGAACTTGCGGAACAATGACGTTATCATAAAGACAGATTGCAATTTTGATTCAATTCGAAGCTTGTTTTGGCGAATGCAAGAATCATTACTTTTTTCTCTTGAAAAACTCTTTTGAAAGCTCAATCTAACTTGCATAAATCGTGTGTGTTGTATTTTTGAAAATCAGAGGATGAGTGTTTTATAAAACTAAAAGTTGCGGGTTAAAGAGCAAGAGAGTACAAAATGATTTGAATTCAAAACATTGTTTAATCTAAAGTTGTTTTGGGCGTGCGAGACAATAGGAATAATATAGGTGTTAGTAGATAATATTTCAATTAAGATAACCTGGACAAACAGTGTAAGGAATAGAAAAATCGAGCAAGCAGAAGTGCCCACATTTTTCTCGTTAGAAATATCTTTTTTTTTTCTCAGACGTGGATAGCGTGCTATTGCGTTCTGTATGATGTTCTCTATTGACAGATAGCAGGCTATAGCAAGTCGATATACACAAACCTGAGAGCTCGAGTTTTTCAGACTTTCCGATAGCGTGTTATCAAGGCCTATAGCGCGGTATTGTCCATTTTACTAAAAATGGAAAGATCATGGCAATAACTTTATAGCTAGTTATCAAAGGGGATAGCGCGCTATAGACAATTTTCCAGAAAAAACAAATGTTTTATTATAGAACCCTATCAGCATGCTATCAACACTGATAGTGCGTTAGTGCCTTCTGAAGAATTTTAGCACATTGTTGGATTGCCTTATTTTTGAAAAATTAATATTTTGACACTCAAGAACCATTCCATTGACTCAAAACATATTGATATAAAATTAAAAACTTTTAAATAATTCAAAACTCATTGAAATTATGATTAAAACCTTTGGGAAACATTTTTTCAAAATTAAATACTATGTCGAAGTGATTTTGAAGACTTTGCAATTTGCAGAGTTTTAGTGCCGAGATTGATCGAGAGTAACCTACACACCAAAGATCAAACTAATGCATTATACATGAGATATGTCTTCGTTCTTCGAGCTTGAACTTTTATAGACTTCGAAAGCTACTGTTTGATGTGTTCTTGATGCAATAAAGGTAATGTGTTCTTTTTTGATATGTTATCTTACCGAGGCGACTTCATCTACTTATAGTATAAAACAATGGATAGCTTCTGCAAATCTAAGCACGAAAGGGATAAAACGAAGAACTTGCGGATCAATGACGTTATCATCAAGACAGATTGCAATTTTGATTCAATTCGAAGCTTGTTTTGGAAAATGCAAGAATCATTACTTTTTTCTCTTAAAAAACTCTTTTGAAAGCTCAATCTAACTTGGATAAATCGTGTGTGTTGTATTTTTGAAAATCAGAGGATGATTGTTTTATAAAACTAAAAGTTGCGGGTTAAAAAGCAAGAGAGTACAAAATGATTTGAATTCAAAACATTGTTTAATCTAAAGTTGTTTTGGGCGTGCGAGACAATGGGAATAATCTAGGTGTTAGTAGATAATATTTCAATTAAGATAACCTGGAGAAACTGTGTAAGGAATAGAAAAATCGAGCAAGCAAAAGTGCCCACATTTTTCTCGTTAGAAATATCATATTTTTTTTCTCACACTTGGATAGCGTGCTATTGCGTTGTGTATGATGTTCTCTATTGACAGATAGCAGGCTATAGCAAGTCGATATACACAAACCCGAGAGCTCGAGTTTTTCAGACTTTCCGATAGCGTGTTATCAAGGCCTATAGCGCGGTATTGTCCATTTTACTAAAACTGGAAAGATCACGGCAACAACTTTATAGCTAGTTATCAAAGGGGATAGCGCTATAGACAATTTTCCAGAAAGAACAAATGTTTTATTATAGAACCCTATCAGCATGCTATCAACACTGATAGTGCGCTAGTGCCTTCTGAAGAATTTTAGCAAATTGTTGGATAGCCTTATTTTTGAAAAATTAATATGTTGACACTCAAGAACCATTCCATTGACTCAAAACATATTGATATAAGATTAAAAACTTTTAAATAATTCAAAACTCATTGAAATTATGATTAAAACCTTTTCGGAAAACATTTTTTCAAAATGAAATACTATATCGAAGTGATTTTGAAGACTTTGCAATTTGCAGAGTTTTAGTGCCGAGATTGATCGAGAGTAACCTACACACCAAAGATCAAACTAATGCATTAGATATGAGATATGTCTTCGTTCTTCGAGCTTGATCTTGATAGACTTCGAAAGCTATTGTTTGATGTGTTCTTGATGCAATACAGGTGATGTGTTCTTTTTTTATATGTTATCTTACTGAGACGACTTCATCTACTTACAGTTTAAAACAATGGGTAGCCTCTAAAAATCTAAGCACAAAAGGGATAAAACGAAGAACTTGCGGAACAATGACGTTATCAACAAGACAGATTGCAATTTTGATTCAATTCGAAGCTTGTTTTGGCAAATGCAAGAATCATTACTTTTTCTCTTTAAAAACGCTTTGGAAAGCTCAATCTAACTTGCAAAAATCGTGAGTGTTCTATTTTTGAAAATCAGAGGATGAGTGTTTTATAAAACTAAAAGTTGCGGGTTAAAGAGGAAGTGAGTACAAAATTATTTGAATTCAAAACATTGTTTAGTCTAAAGTTGTTTTGGGGGTGCGAGACAATGGGATTAATCTAGGTGTTAGTAGATAATATTTCAATTAAGATAACCTGGAGAAACTGTGTAAGGAATAGAAAAATCGAGCAAGCAAAAGTGCCCACATTTTTCTCGTTAGAAATATCATATTTTTTTTCTCACACTTGGATAGCGTGCTATTGCGTTGTGTATGATGTTCTCTATTGACAGATAGCAGGCTATAGCAAGTCGATATACACAAACCCGAGAGCTCGAGTTTTTCAGACTTTCCGATAGCGTGTTATCAAGGCCTATAGCGCGGTATTGTCCATTTTACTAAAACTGGAAAGATCACGGCAACAACTTTATAGCTAGTTATCAAAGGGGATAGCGCTATAGACAATTTTCCAGAAAGAACAAATGTTTTATTATAGAACCCTATCAGCATGCTATCAACACTGATAGTGCGCTAGTGCCTTCTGAAGAATTTTAGCAAATTGTTGGATAGCCTTATTTTTGAAAAATTAATATGTTGACACTCAAGAACCATTCCATTGACTCAAAACATATTGATATAAGATTAAAAACTTTTAAATAATTCAAAACTCATTGAAATTATGATTAAAACCTTTTCGGAAAACATTTTTTCAAAATGAAATACTATATCGAAGTGATTTTGAAGACTTTGCAATTTGCAGAGTTTTAGTGCCGAGATTGATCGAGAGTAACCTACACACCAAAGATCAAACTAATGCATTAGATATGAGATATGTCTTCGTTCTTCGAGCTTGATCTTGATAGACTTCGAAAGCTATTGTTTGATGTGTTCTTGATGCAATACAGGTGATGTGTTCTTTTTTTATATGTTATCTTACTGAGACGACTTCATCTACTTACAGTTTAAAACAATGGGTAGCCTCTAAAAATCTAAGCACAAAAGGGATAAAACGAAGAACTTGCGGAACAATGACGTTATCAACAAGACAGATTGCAATTTTGATTCAATTCGAAGCTTGTTTTGGCAAATGCAAGAATCATTACTTTTTCTCTTTAAAAACGCTTTGGAAAGCTCAATCTAACTTGCAAAAATCGTGAGTGTTCTATTTTTGAAAATCAGAGGATGAGTGTTTTATAAAACTAAAAGTTGCGGGTTAAAGAGGAAGTGAGTACAAAATTATTTGAATTCAAAACATTGTTTAATCTAAAGTTGTTTTGGGGGTGCGAGACAATGGGATTAATCTAGGTGTTAGTAGATAATATTTCAATTAAGATAACCTGGAAAAACTGTGTAAGGAATAAAAAAATCGAGCAAGCAGAAGTGCCCACATTTTTCACTTTAGAAATATCATTTTTTTTTTCTCAGACGTGGATAGCGTGCTATTGGGTTGTGTATCATGTTCTCCACTGACTGATAGCAGGCTATAACAGGTCGATATACACAAACCCGAGAGCTCGAGTTTTTCACACTTTCTGATAGCGTGTTATCAAGGCTTATAGCGCGCTATTGTCCATTTTACTAAAAATGGAAAGATCATGGCAACAACTTTATTGCTAGTTATCAAAAGGGATAGCGCACTATAGACAATTTTCCAGAAAAACAAATGTTTTATTATAGAACCCTATTAGCATGCTATCAACACTGATAGTGTGATAGTGCCTTCTGAAAAATTTTGGCAAATTGTTGGATAGCCTTATTTTTGAAAAATTAATATGTTGACTCTCAAGAACCATTCCATTGACTCAAAACATATTGATATAAGATTAAAAACTTTTAAATAATTCAAAACTCATTGAAATTATGATTAAAACCTTTGGGAAACATTTTTTCAAAATTAAATACTATGTCGAAGTGATTTTGAAGACTTTGCAATTTGCAGAGTTTTAGTGCCGAGATTGATCGAGAGTAACCTACACACCAAAGATCAAACTAATGCATTATACATGAGATATGTCTTCGTTTTTCGAGCTTGAACTTTTTTAGACTTCGAAAGCTACTGTTTGATGTGTTCTTGATGCAATAAAGGTAATGTGTTCTTTTTTGATATGTTATCTTACCGAGGCGACTTCATCTACTTATAGTATAAAACAATGGATAGCTTCTGCAAATCTAAGCACAAAAGGGATAAAACGAAGAACTTGCGGAACAAAGACGTTATCATCAAGACAGATTGCAATTTTGATTCAATTCGAAGCTTGTTTAGGCAAATGCAAGAATCTTTATGTTTTTCTCTTTAAAAACTCTTTTGAAAGCTCAATCTAACTTGCAAAAATCGTGAGTGTTCTATTTTTGAAAATCAGAGGATGAGTGTTTTATAAAACTAAAAGTTGCGGGTTAAAGAGCAAGTGAGTACAAAATTATTTGAATTCAAAACATTGTTTAATCTAAAGTTGTTTTGGGGGTGCGAGACAATGGGAATAATCTAGGTGTTAGTAGATAATATTTCAATTAATATAACCTGGACAAACTGTGTAAGGAATAGAAAAATCGAGCAAGCAGAAGTGCCCACATTTTTCTCGTTAGAAATATCTTTTTTTTTTCTCAGACTTGGATAGCGTGCTATTGCGTTCTGTATGATGTTCTCTATTGACAGATAGCAGGCTATAGCAAGTCGATATACACAAACCTGAGAGCTCGAGTTTTTCGGACTTTTCGATAGCGTGTTATCAAGGCCTATAGTGCGGTATTGTCCATTTTACTAAAAATGGAAAGATCACGGCAACAACTTTATAGCTAGTTATCAAAGGGGATAGCGCGCTATAGACAATTTTCCAGAAAAAACAAATGTTTTATTATCGAACCCTATCAGCATGCTATCAACACTGATAGTGCGCTAGTGCCTTCTGAAGAATTTTAGCAAATTGTTGGATTGCCTTATTTTTGAAAAATTAATATTTTGACACTCAAGAACCATTCCATTGACTCAAAACATATTGATATAAGATTAAAAACTTTTAAATAATTCAAAACTCATTGAAATTATGATTAAAACCTTTGGGAAACATTTTTTCAAAATTAAATACTAAGTCGAAGAGATTTTGAAGACTTTACAATTTGCAGAGTTTTAGTGCCGAGATTGATCGAGAGTAACCTACACACCAAAGATCAAACTAATGCATTATACATTAGATATGTCTTCGTTCTTCGAGCTTGAACTTTTATAGACTTCGAAAGCTACTGTTTGATGTGTTCTTGATGCAATAAAGGTAATGTGTTCTTTTTTGATATGTTATCTTACCGAGGCGACTTCATCTACTTATAGTATAAAACAATGGATAGCTTCTGCAAATCTAAGCACGAAAGGGATAAAACGAAGAACTTGCGGATCAATGACGTTATCATCAAGACAGATTGCAATTTTGATTCAATTCGAAGCTTGTTTTGGCAAATGCAAGAATCATTACTTTTTTCTCTTGAAAAACTCTTTTGAAGCTCAATCTAACTTGCATAAATCGTGTGTTGTATTTTTGAAAATCAGAGGATGATTGTTTTATAAAACTAAAAGTTGCGGGTTAAAAAGCAAGAGAGTACAAAATGATTTGAATTCAAAACATTGTTTAATCTAAAGTTGTTTTGGGCGTGCGAGACAATGGGAATAATCTAGGTGTTAGTAGATAATATTTCAATGAAGATAACCTGGAGAAACTGTGTAAGGAATAGAAAAATCGAGCAAGCAAAAGTGCCCACATTTTTCTCGTTAGAAATATCATATTTTTTTCTCACACTTGGATAGCGTGCTATTGCGTTGTGTATGATGTTCTCTATTGACAAATAGCAGGCTATAGCAAGTCGATATACACAAACCCGAGAGCTCGAGTTTTTCAGACTTTCCGATAGCGTGTTATCAAGGCCTATAGCGCGGTATTGTCCATTTTACTAAAACTGGAAAGATCACGGCAACAACTTTATAGCTAGTTATCAAAGGGGATAGCGCTATAGACAATTTTCCAGAAAAAACAAATGTTTTATTATAGAACCCTATCAGCATGCTATCAACACTGATAGTGCGCTAGTGCCTTCTGAAGAATTTTAGCAAATTGTTGGATAGCCTTATTTTTGAAAAATTAATATGTTGACACTCAAGAACCATTCCATTGACTCAAAACATATTGATATAAGATTAAAAACTTTTAAATAATTCAAAACTCATTGAAATTATGATTAAAACCTTTTCGGAAAACATTTTTTCAAAATGAAATACTATATCGAAGTGAATTTGAAGACTTTGCAATTTGCAGAGTTTTAGTGCCGAGATTGATCGAGAGTAACCTACACACCAAAGATCAAACTAATGCATTAGATATGAGATATGTCTTCGTTCTTCGAGCTTGATCTTGATAGACTTCGAAAGCTATTGTTTGATGTGTTCTTGATGCAATACAGGTGATGTGTTCTTTTTTTATATGTTATCTTACTGAGACGACTTCATCTACTTACAGTTTAAAACAATGGGTAGCCTCTGAAAATCTAAGCACAAAAGGGATAAAACGAAGAATTTGCGGAACAATGACGTTATCAACAAGACAGATTGCAATTTTGATTCAATTTGAAGCTTGTTTTGGCAAATGCAAGAATCATTACTTTTTCTCTTTAAAAACGCTTTGGAAAGCTCAATCTAACTTGCAAAAATCGTGAGTGTTCTATTTTTGAAAATCAGAGGATGAGTGTTTTATAAAACTAAAAGTTGCGGGTTAAAGAGCAAGTGAGTACAAAATTATTTGAATTCAAAACATTGTTTAATCTAAAGTTGTTTTGGGGGTGCGAGACAATGGGAATAATCTAGGTGTTAGTAGATAATATTTCAATTAAGATAACCTGGAAAAACTGTGTAAGGAATAAAAAAATCGAGCAAGCAGAAGTGCCCACATTTTTCTCTTTAGAAATATCATTTTTTTTTCTCAGACGTGGATAGCGTGCTATTGGGTTGTGTATCATGTTCTCCATTGACAGATAGCAGGCTATAACAGGTCGATATACACAAACCCGAGAGCTCGAGTTTTTCAGACTTTCTGATAGCGTGTTATCAAGGCTTATAGCGCGCTATTGTCCATTTTACTAAAAATGGAAAGATCATGGCAACAACTTTATAGCTAGTTATCAAAAGGGATAGCGCACTATAGACAATTTTCCAGAAAAACAAATGTTTTATTATAGAACCCTATTAGCATGCTATCAACACTGATAGTGTGATAGTGCCTTCTGAAAAATTTTGGCAAATTGTTGGATAGCCTTATTTTTGAAAAATTAATATGTTGACTCTCAAGAACCATTCCATTGACTCAAAACATATTGATATAAGATTAAAAACTTTTAAATAATTCAAAACTCATTGAAATTATGATTAAAACCTTTGGGAAACAATTTTTCAAAATTAAATACTATGTCGAAGTGATTTTGAAGACTTTGCAATTTGCAGAGTTTTAGTGCCGAGATTGATCGAGAGTAACCTACACACCAAAGATCAAACTAATGCATTATACATGAGATATGTCTTCGTTTTTCGAGCTTGAACTTTTTTAGACTTCGAAAGCTACTGTTTGATGTGTTCTTGATGCAATAAAGGTAATGTGTTCTTTTTTGATATGTTATCTTACCGAGGCGACTTCATCTACTTATAGTATAAAACAATGGATAGCTTCTGCAAATCTAAGCACAAAAGGGATAAAACGAAGAACTTGCGGAACAAAGACGTTATCATCAAGACAGATTGCAATTTTGATTCAATTCGAAGCTTGTTTAGGCAAATGCAAGAATCTTTATGTTTTTCTCTTTAAAAACTCTTTTGAAAGCTCAATCTAACTTGCAAAAATCGTGAGTGTTCTATTTTTGAAAATCAGAGGATGAGTGTTTTATAAAACTAAAAGTTGCGGGTTAAAGAGCAAGTGAGTACAAAATTATTTGAATTCAAAACATTGTTTAATCTAAAGTTGTTTTGGGGGTGCGAGACAATGGGAATAATCTAGGTGTTAGTAGATAATATTTCAATTAATATAACCTGGACAAACTGTGTAAGGAATAGAAAAATCGAGCAAGCAGAAGTGCCCACATTTTTCTCGTTAGAAATATCTTTTTTTTTTCTCAGACTTGGATAGCGTGCTATTGCGTTCTGTATGATGTTCTCTATTGACAGATAGCAGGCTATAGCAAGTCGATATACACAAACCTGAGAGCTCGAGTTTTTCGGACTTTTCGATAGCGTGTTATCAAGGCCTATAGTGCGGTATTGTCCATTTTACTAAAAATGGAAAGATCACGGCAACAACTTTATAGCTAGTTATCAAAGGGGATAGCGCGCTATAGACAATTTTCCAGAAAAAACAAATGTTTTATTATCGAACCCTATCAGCATGCTATCAACACTGATAGTGCGCTAGTGCCTTCTGAAGAATTTTAGCAAATTGTTGGATTGCCTTATTTTTGAAAAATTAATATTTTGACACTCAAGAACCATTCCATTGACTCAAAACATATTGATATAAGATTAAAAACTTTTAAATAATTCAAAACTCATTGAAATTATGATTAAAACCTTTGGGAAACATTTTTTCAAAATTAAATACTAAGTCGAAGAGATTTTGAAGACTTTACAATTTGCAGAGTTTTAGTGCCGAGATTGATCGAGAGTAACCTACACACCAAAGATCAAACTAATGCATTATACATTAGATATGTCTTCGTTCTTCGAGCTTGAACTTTTATAGACTTCGAAAGCTACTGTTTGATGTGTTCTTGATGCAATAAAGGTAATGTGTTCTTTTTTGATATGTTATCTTACCGAGGCGACTTCATCTACTTATAGTATAAAACAATGGATAGCTTCTGCAAATCTAAGCACGAAAGGGATAAAACGAAGAACTTGCGGATCAATGACGTTATCATCAAGACAGATTGCAATTTTGATTCAATTCGAAGCTTGTTTTGGCAAATGCAAGAATCATTACTTTTTTCTCTTGAAAAACTCTTTTGAAGCTCAATCTAACTTGCATAAATCGTGTGTTGTATTTTTGAAAATCAGAGGATGATTGTTTTATAAAACTAAAAGTTGCGGGTTAAAAAGCAAGAGAGTACAAAATGATTTGAATTCAAAACATTGTTTAATCTAAAGTTGTTTTGGGCGTGCGAGACAATGGGAATAATCTAGGTGTTAGTAGATAATATTTCAATGAAGATAACCTGGAGAAACTGTGTAAGGAATAGAAAAATCGAGCAAGCAAAAGTGCCCACATTTTTCTCGTTAGAAATCTCATATTTTTTTCTCACACTTGGATAGCGTGCTATTGCGTTGTGTATGATGTTCTCTATTGACAAATAGCAGGCTATAGCAAGTCGATATACACAAACCCGAGAGCTCGAGTTTTTCAGACTTTCCGATAGCGTGTTATCAAGGCCTATAGCGCGGTATTGTCCATTTTACTAAAACTGGAAAGATCACGGCAACAACTTTATAGCTAGTTATCAAAGGGGATAGCGCTATAGACAATTTTCCAGAAAAAACAAATGTTTTATTATAGAACCCTATCAGCATGCTATCAACACTGATAGTGCGCTAGTGCCTTCTGAAGAATTTTAGCAAATTGTTGGATAGCCTTATTTTTGAAAAATTAATATGTTGACACTCAAGAACCATTCCATTGACTCAAAACATATTGATATAAGATTAAAAACTTTTAAATAATTCAAAACTCATTGAAATTATGATTAAAACCTTTTCGGAAAACATTTTTTCAAAATGAAATACTATATCGAAGTGAATTTGAAGACTTTGCAATTTGCAGAGTTTTAGTGCCGAGATTGATCGAGAGTAACCTACACACCAAAGATCAAACTAATGCATTAGATATGAGATATGTCTTCGTTCTTCGAGCTTGATCTTGATAGACTTCGAAAGCTATTGTTTGATGTGTTCTTGATGCAATACAGGTGATGTGTTCTTTTTTTATATGTTATCTTACTGAGACGACTTCATCTACTTACAGTTTAAAACAATGGGTAGCCTCTGAAAATCTAAGCACAAAAGGGATAAAACGAAGAATTTGCGGAACAATGACGTTATCAACAAGACAGATTGCAATTTTGATTCAATTTGAAGCTTGTTTTGGCAAATGCAAGAATCATTACTTTTTCTCTTTAAAAACGCTTTGGAAAGCTCAATCTAACTTGCAAAAATCGTGAGTGTTCTATTTTTGAAAATCAGAGGATGAGTGTTTTATAAAACTAAAAGTTGCGGGTTAAAGAGCAAGTGAGTACAAAATTATTTGAATTCAAAACATTGTTTAATCTAAAGTTGTTTTGGGGGTGCGAGACAATGGGAATAATCTAGGTGTTAGTAGATAATATTTCAATTAAGATAACCTGGAAAAACTGTGTAAGGAATAAAAAAATCGAGCAAGCAGAAGTGCCCACATTTTTCTCTTTAGAAATATCATTTTTTTTTCTCAGACGTGGATAGCGTGCTATTGGGTTGTGTATCATGTTCTCCATTGACAGATAGCAGGCTATAACAGGTCGATATACACAAACCCGAGAGCTCGAGTTTTTCAGACTTTCTGATAGCGTGTTATCAAGGCTTATAGCGCGCTATTGTCCATTTTACTAAAAATGGAAAGATCATGGCAACAACTTTATAGCTAGTTATCAAAAGGGATAGCGCACTATAGACAATTTTCCAGAAAAACAAATGTTTTATTATAGAACCCTATTAGCATGCTATCAACACTGATAGTGTGATAGTGCCTTCTGAAAAATTTTGGCAAATTGTTGGATAGCCTTATTTTTGAAAAATTAATATGTTGACTCTCAAGAACCATTCCATTGACTCAAAACATATTGATATAAGATTAAAAACTTTTAAATAATTCAAAACTCATTGAAATTATGATTAAAACCTTTGGGAAACAATTTTTCAAAATTAAATACTATGTCGAAGTGATTTTGAAGACTTTGCAATTTGCAGAGTTTTAGTGCCGAGATTGATCGAGAGTAACCTACACACCAAAGATCAAACTAATGCATTATACATGAGATATGTGTTCGTTCTTCGAGCTTGAACTTTTTTAGACTTCGAAAGCTACTGTTTGATGTGTTCTTGATGCAATAAAGGTAATGTGTTCTTTTTTGATATGTTATCTTACCGAGGCGACTTCATCTACTTATAGTATAAAACAATGGATAGCTTCTGCAAATCTAAGCACAAAAGGGATAAAACGAAGAACTTGCGGAACAAAGACGTTATCATCAAGACAGATTGCAATTTTGATTCAATTCGAAGCTTGTTTTGGCAAATGCAAGAATCATTACGTTTTTCTCTTTAAAAACTCTTTGGAAAGCTCAATCTAACTTGCAAAAATCGTGAGTGTTCTATTTTTGAAAATCAGAGGATGAGTGTTTTATAAAACTAAAAGTTGCGGGTTAAAGAGCAAGTGAGTACAAAATTATTTGAATTCAAAACATTGTTTAATCTAAAGTTGTTTTGGGGGTGCGAGACAATGGGAATAATCTAGGTGTTAGTAGATAGATAATATTTCAATTAAGATAACCTGGAAAAACTGTGTTAGGAATAGAAAAATCGAGCAAGCAGAACTACCCACATTTTCCTCATTAGAAATATCATATTTTTTTCTCAGACGTGGATAGCGTGCTATTGCGTTGTGTATGATGTTCTCTATTGACAGATAGCAAGCTATAGCAGGTCGATATACACAAACCCGAGAGCTCGAGTTTTTCAGACTTTCTGATAGCGTGTTATTAAGGCCTATAGCGCGCTATTGTCCATTTTACTAAAAATGGAAAGATCGCGACAACAACTTTATAGCTAGTTATCAAAGGGGATAGCGCGCTATAGAAAATTTTTCAGAAAAAACAAATGTTTTATTATAGAACCCTATCAGCATGCTATCAACACTGATAGTGCGCTAGTGCCTTCTGAAGAATTTTAGCAAATTGTTGGATTGCCTTATTTTTGAAAAATTAATATTTTGACACTCAAGAACCATTCCATTGTAATACCCAGTATTTCACAAAAAAAAAAAAAAAAAAAATTACTATTTGAAATTTTTACTATTTGGGCAACGCCAGAACGTTCAGCCGCCTGCCAGAACGTTCTGGCGCCATGCCAGAACGTTCAGGCGCCTGCCAGAACGTTCAGGCGCCTGCCAGAACGTTCAGGCGCCTGCCAGAACGTTCAGGAGCAAAAAATCTCTATATAAGAAACCTCCTCATTTCTCATTTCTCACACCAAATCACCTTCTCTTGTGATTTTTCTTCTCC
This sequence comes from Paratinospora sagittata, assembly GCA_035771175.1. Taxonomy (NCBI): domain Eukaryota; kingdom Viridiplantae; phylum Streptophyta; class Magnoliopsida; order Ranunculales; family Menispermaceae; genus Paratinospora; species Paratinospora sagittata. The sequence continues at coordinate 11,715 of JAYMFD010003205.1, read as the reverse complement.
TTTCCACGCATTCTAAGTTTTTAGTTTTTGAGACTCTCGGTGCGGTGCAACAAAATTCTGTCCGGAAGAAAGCGCCAGATCTGAAAGCGGTGCAACGAAGTTCTGTCCGGAGAAAAGCACCAGATCTGAAGGTGGGGAACGAAACATAGGTTTGCGTGTTTTATAACTTTTATTAAAGTTTACATTCAATTATTATTATGTCTACTATTCATTTACACTGCATTATGTCAATAATGTTATGACCTGAATGTTATAAATTTGCACGTCGTGATACCGACCCTGATAAGGTTCACTAGACGTTGCCAAAGTCAGTCTAAATGTCAAGAAAGACCAGACTAGTAGACTAGACCAGTTCATGCATTGGCATCATACATATCACCACCTAGGGACGTATATGGTTTATGACTCATAGAATAGTTAGAAGCATTTGCTCACTATTCATTATATTTCTCTGGAGAAGGACGTACATGAGAACCCGGCTACACCCGGGGAGGGACATCAGTACGTGAATTCAGAGCATCGTTCCTGTACATGAATTCAGGCGATGTACGCTCATCAAACCATTAATACGTGACGGTGTCATGCATACATTCATATTGATTGATTATGATGCTCACATGTGTAATTTAAGATATTTGATATTGAACTAGGTTTTCTTAATTGTTATACTCATGCACTATTTACCCACTGAGCGCGTTAAGCTCACTCCAATATTATCAAATCTTTCACAGGAAATTAGGGTGGACTGGGTGCAGGTTATGGGGCCCACATTTTTGTACCCTTTGTATGATTCATTGGGGATTTTGGGAGTATGTTCCCTTGACCATTTTATGTACAAAAGTATTCTGAATTATATGAAATCAGATTTGTACTGTGTACCGTATTTCCGCTGCGCACTCTGTTATTACCATTATGATTGTTTTAAATATACATATAGTCATAATTTATTAGAAACTATATGTGTAGTTATTACTGAATATATGTATCTATATACATTAGTGTATATGAGGTACGTATAAAAAAAAAAAAAAAAAATTCGAAAATATTTTATTTTTCGAAAATTATTGATTCGATAAAAAAAAATAAAAATAAATAAATAAATGAATAAAAAAAAAAAAAATTAATTTTTCGAAAATTATTTATTCGAAAAAAAAAAAAATTAATTCTTCGAAAATTATTTATTCGAAAAAAAAAAAAAAAAAAAATTTACTATTTGAAATTATAATTCATTTGATATATTTAAAACTATATATATATATGACTTCTATATAGTTAAGATTAAAAATAACTATATATGATTTTTAATATAGTCCAAATTTCAAATATATATATATAGTTGCTTTATGAAAACTATATATATAATTATGATGAGATATGTCTATACATTCATAGGTGAATACGACATATATACATCAAATCACTAATGAAGAAAAATTTCATGATGGCATAAATATCAACAGAAAACTCGAAAATAATGTCTAGAAGACAAGGCATAACTCTTAAAAATATTAAGAATATATTTTGTGTCTTACACACAAATTTATTTTCCTTTCAGCAAAAGAATGACCTCAAGGGAGGGAACAACTTCTACTAGTAGGGAACCAATTCCCACTAGACTAACAGAATTGTCCAAAAGAGAGATTGTGACCATGAGGAGCATCGACAATAGCGATCTCCGCCTCCGTCCAATTCTTCACGACAAACTCGCAACACTGGACTGGTTAAATATAACCAACGTTGAGGGTCAAGTCTCTTACAACTTGGTCAGATCTTTCTATGAAGCCATGACTTACGTGGGACTTCACGGAGATGGGTTCAGCCCTCATTTAGAGACAACTATCATGGGAACGACAATTCCTATCAATATCGAGATTATTGCTCGCCTCTTGGAGATTCCGATTGAGGAGAGGATTATTGAACCACATGACCCCCAGACAGTTGCAGAGATCGCAGAATCTAATGCACAACTGTTCAATTCCCTCGCCAAAGAGCCATACACTCAATCAACATACACCAACCTCCCAAACAATCATCTTAAGCCATCTCTTGTCGGCCTCGGAAAGATTGTATACGGCAACATCTTGCCAGAAAGGGGCACTAGGGGCACTATGTCAAGGGCCCAACTCCTTGTGCTGTATTGCATAGAGAAGAACATAAAGGTCTCTCTACCACACATCATCATCCACCAAATGTTGAGGGTGATTCAAAACCCTTTAAAGAAGGAATTCCTCGGCTACGGAGTCTTGATTATGAGGATACTTCACGAGGCCAACGTTGACACTTTCGATGGAACGTCAAAGCTGATCACTGAACCAGTTACAGCATCCTCTATCTTCAAGACCTATGGCACAAGTGGAGGGGTAACTGACGAAGAGGTATTCGGCACGACAAACAGAATTGCCGAAAGAATGCGGGACAAGCACGGGCGTTGCCTTCGCAAATGTCGACGCAAGATGCCTGTCAAAGACGGCCCAAATAATGATTCAAATCCCAATCCTACATCAAACCCAGCCCTGAATACTGATCCAATTGATCCACCACTTACTGACGAAGAATTATATGCCACACTAAATTCGCCACTACAAAGTCATGATAGACAAGGTCCACAAGCAAATCCACCAACTTGGAACGTGCCAACTCAAGGCAACACTTCGTACCAAAGATTTCCACCTTCTGCGGTACAGTATCAGCCCGTTCCACAAGTTGCTGTAAACCAACAACAACAGTACTGGGCCTCACCAAATCTTGGAGGACCAAACATTCCAATGAGCCCATTGTTTCCAACTTTTTCATCTCAAACAAACCAAATTATCCAAGGGGTTCCGGTTAGGGGATCTCCGCACAATCAATACAACTACGTTCCACCTATGAATCACCCATACAACCAATACTTTTCTCAAATGCCTATGGCCTACCCTTCACCTACGAGACAACCACCCTATCAACCACCAATGGGACAACCGACTAACCTACTTGAACGGTTAGATGAAATGGCATCCAATATTGCTGCACTGAAAGAGAGCCACAATCTTGTATTAACTAGTTTGCAAAACCCCAACGCAGAGCGGGCAAACTCTCAACCTTCTGTTAGTAGTCATTCTGTACATAACAGTAGATCTCGAAGAAATGGTGGTAGGCAAGAACGTCAAAATTGATTACTGGCAATGCAAATTTTTCTATTATATATGAATGAAATGTTTTGTTTAAGACTATCTTTGGTGGGCCGACTTACAACCATTCTTTCTTTTGTATCACTAACTTTGGAGTGGTATGGGACACAACAAAATTGGATGATACTCAATAAAATGTGGAAGTAAGAAAACCCATGACCTTGTGTGAAAAGAAACATTTGGAGACAGTTGCATTACTAATAATATCACTAAGTTTACACGGTATTGGACGAGTAAATTTGGACGATACTATTAGTGAACTTCTATTCAGCCAATGTTTTTAGAGACCGTGTTCATACAACTTAACTTGGTTTACACCCTTATTACCAAAATCATGTGGTATGGGACACATGAACTTGGATAATAATTGAACAGACTAAGAGTAAGCGTTTGAATGCATAAGCTTGCGATAGAACGTTAGATTAGGATATTTACCGAGGCACATCTTAGAATTCTTATGACTCGTATGGATTTTCAATGAAATATATGTATGTTCACGAACACCAAAACAAAATCATTTTAAATACTTGCAAAGTTTTCTACTTATTATATAAACATTCTAACCTTGTTTGTTTTTACACCATGGCCACACATACGAGATATATAAGATTCTTTGATTCCTCAACAACAACTTTACACTCTACTTAGAAAAATAAGTGATTTTAATATTACAGTACTCTCGAAATTGTTGCTGAGCATACTACAACATTATACTTACCTACAGTTTCTTAATCTTGGTTTTCTTTTCTCCTTGCCAGTGAGAAAATGCAAACCAGGAAGAGAGGAAGGCCACGTACTGTTCGTCCCACAGTTGAGGTACCTCCTGAGATTCAGGAAGCGCCGCCTCCGACAACAGCACAGGCCACACCCGACACTGCCACTACATCTGGGCAGGCAATACCACCACCACCCGCACCCTTTGCCATGCCTTCAAGCATTGAAACCTTCTTCGCTGGATTTGTTGAGGCAATGAAGGCCACTGTTCAAACTGCCGTTCGTGAGACTGCAGCCAGTCAGGTTGCCACGGTACAAGCACCTATAAAATTTGGGTCGGAAGCTCAAACCGATCAGATTACTAAATACAAGCGACTACAACCTCTTACTTTCGATGGCACCATTGATCCTGATGAGGTGCAAAAGTGGCTAGATGAGTCAAAGAAGGCTCTTGACGCAATGGGAGTCGATGAGACTCGCAAAATTCCACTAGCAACTTACCAACTTGTTGGTGGCGCAAACAAATGGTGGCTCATAGTGAAAGAAGACCCACGGGTCAATATAGCAGATATGACTTGGCAACAGTTTGAGTCAATGTTTATTGATGAGTATTTTCCCAGCGCGGTGACAAAGCAGAAGCGCCAGGAATTTGCTAAGTTATATCAGGGCACCATGACTGTCAGAGAATATGCTGGAAAATTCAAAGAATTATCTGTCTACTCTCTCTCCACCATCTCAACGGAGCGAGATAAGTCCGAGAAATTTTATAATGGCCTTCGCCATGACATTCGGCAAGCCTTATCGATCTTGGACATCAAAATTTACAAGGAGATTGTTGACAAGGCCATGAGCTTTGAACAAGAGAAGCTCTTACAAGAACAGCGAATGAATAAGGGCAAACGACCTGCCCAATTTTCCCCACAAGGCTCACAACAGGGCAACAGGAAAAAGCCCTACTACAATCAAAACCCAGCCCTCCCAGCCCCAGTTTCGACGAATGCAGGCACAACACCTGCGGCTGAACCTTTTAACTCTAACCACTAGGGTTTCCGAAATCATGGCCGTGGCGGTCGTTATGGACGAGGTGGCCGTAGCAACGGCAATGGCAGAGGTGGTGGCCGACACCACAATCAACAAGGCCAGCACAATAATCAGAATGGCCAGCAAAACCATCAGCAGTACAGGCCGACTTGTTACAACTGCGGCCAGAAGGGCCATGTCAAAAATCTTTGTCCGCACCTTCAGCAACCTATTCCTGCTATTCCAGTCCAACAAGCACCACCTGCTGCTAATGCCCAACCCAGGCAGACCTAGCCGAACCAGGGTCCACGGAATCAGGGCAGAGCATATGCCATCGCTCACCAACCCCTCCCAGACAATAATGTCGTCGAAGGTACCTTTCCTTTGTTCAATACCATGGTGCATGTTTTGTTTGATTCAGGTGCTACGCATTCTTTTATATCATCAGTATTGGTAAGACATTTAGGCCTGCATCCTGAACCCACAAACATCACACTCCATGTCACATCACCATTCGGATCGGGTACTGACGTGAATTTGCAGTGCTCTCGATGTGAGCTTCGAATGTCTGACCAGATAATATATGCCGATCTTTTTGTAATGGATTTTGAAGACTTCGACATCATCCTCGGCATGGACTGGCTGGCACCACTGAATGCAAAGATCGACTGTATGAACAAGCAAGTTCAGTTAACTTTGCCTACAGGAGAGTTTGTCAAGATTCAGGGAACAAGGCAACGGATACACAAATCAACAGTTGCCCTTCTCAAGTCACAACTTCGAGCGTTGTCTCTTGGTAACGATAATGAATCACCCGCTCTGTACCCTCCCGAAGTACGCGATGTTCCAGTCGTATCTGAATTCCCAACAGTTTTTCTTCATGACCTTCCTGGTCTACCTCCAGTTCGGGAATTCGATTTTGAGATCAACCTCATACCTGGGACAGGGCCTATCTCAATTCCACCATATCGAATGTCAAATGTTGAACTGGTCGAATTAGACAAACAACTTAAGGATTTAGAGAGTAATGGCTTCATCCGAAAGAGTTCATCACCCTGGGGCGCTCCCGTTCTGTTTGTTCGCAAAAAGGATGGTTCGTTATGCCTTTGCATCGATTATCGCAAGTTGAATAACGTCACCATCAAGAACAGATACCCGTTGCCCAGGATCGATGACTTATTCGACCAACTTCGAGATGCCAAATACTTCTCTAAGATTGATTTACGGTCCGGTTATCACCAACTCCGGATCCGAGTGTCGGACATCACCAAAACAGCGTTCAGAACTCGGTACGGTCACTACGAGTTCTTTGGTCATGCCATTCGGTCTAACAAATGCACCTGCTGCATTCATGGATTTGATGAATCGCATATTCAGGTTATACTTAGACCGGTTTGTAGTGGTTTTTGTCGACGACATCTTGATATATTCCTCAACCGAGGAAGACCATAAAATACATTTGAAGATCGTCCTCCAGACCTTACAAAGACACCAACTGTATGCAAAGTTGAGTAAGTGCGAATTTTGGGCGCAGAGAGTTCAATTCCTCGGCCATGTGGTTTCACGCAAGGGCATTGCGGTCGATCCTTCTAAGGTTGAAGCAGTCTTAAACTGGAAGCAGCCTACCACTGTTACTCAGATTAGGAGTTTTCTTGGTTTGGCTGGCTATTATAGACGCTTCCTTAAGGACTTCTCAAAAATTGCTGAACCTATGACCAAGCTCACTCGGAAAGACGTGTGCTTCATCTGGAATCCCGCTTGTGAAGCATCATTTCAGGAATTGAAGAAACGCCTTACGACAGCACCTGTACTTATCACTCCACGAAATGGAATTGGTTTTTCATTATACACCAATGCCTCTCTCCAAGGCTTAGGTGTCGTACTAATGCAAGAAGGCCAAGTTGTTGCATATGCCTCCAGGCAACTGAAAATTCATGAGGGTAACTACCCAACCCATGACTTGGAACTTGCAGCTGTTGTATTTGCACTGAAATTATGGCGTCATTACCTCTACGGTGAACGGTTCGAGGTCTTCTCGGATCACAAGAGTCTTAAGTACATTTACACTCAGAGAGACCTCAACCTCCGCCAAAGAAGATGGTTGGAATTCTTGAACGACTATGACTTCCAACTCCAGTACCATCCCGGAAAGGCCAATGTTGTGGCCGATGCTTTGAGTAGAAAATCTTATGTTACTTGCACTCTTAACTAGAATCAACAATTAAACAAACATACCCTCAATTGGTTTCTAGTACCAACTGATGAAGTGATACGTTGTCTTATTTTCACTTATCCATATCAGGTTGAAACATTGTTTACACCTATCTTGATACATTCTTCCACTTCAATAACTACCAGATGTCTGAAAATAATATCAATGGATCGAGTATTGCACACATGCAGTGGCCTCATTCACAGCATGCGGCTACTTCTCAAGCCGCCAACCCCCATCACTACTTGACTTGATTTCGAGGGCGAAATCCCTTTAAGGGGGGTAGAGTGTAATACCCAGTATTTCACCAAAAAAAAAAAAAATTACTATTTGAAATTTTTCATTTGGGCAACGCCCGAACGTTCAGGCGCCTGCCAGAACGTTCAGGCGCAAAAAATCTCTATATAAGAAACCTCCTCATTTCTCATTTCTCACACCAAATCACCTTCTCTTGTGATTTTTCTTCTCCTTTCCACGCATTCTAAGTTTTTAGTTTTTGAGACTCTCGGTGCGGTGCAACAAAATTCTGTCCGGAAGAAAGCGCCAGATCTGAAAGCGGTGCAACGAAGTTCTGTCCGGAGAAAAGCACCAGATCTGAAGGTGGGGAACGAAACATAGGTTTGCGTGTTTTATAACTTTTATTAAAGTTTACAATCAATTATTATTATGTCTACTATTCATTTACACTGCATTATGTCAATAATGTTATGACCTGAATGTTATAACTTTGAACGTCGTGATACCGACTCTGATAAGGTTCACTAGACGTTGCCAAAGTCAGTCTAAATGTCAAGAAAGACCAGACTAGTAGACTAGACCAGTTCATGCATTGGCATCATACATATCACCACCTAGGGACGTATATGGTTTATGACTCATAGAATAGTTAGAAGCATTTGCTCACTATTCATTATATTTCTCTGGAGAAGGACGTACATGAGAACCCGGCTACACCCGGGGAGGGACATCAGTACGTGAATTCAGAGCATCGTTCCTGTACATGAATTCAGGCGATGTACGCTCATCAAACCATTAATACGTGACGGTGTCATGCATACATTCATATTGATTGATTATGATGCTCACATGTGTAATTTAAGATATTTGATATTGAAGTAGGTTTTCTTAATTGTTATACTCATGCACTATTTACCCACTGAGCGCGTTAAGCTCACTCCAATATTATCAAATCTTTCACAGGAAATTAGGGTGGACTGGGTGCAGGTTATGGGGCCCACATTTTTGTACCCTTTGTATGATTCATTGGGGATTTTGGGAGTATGTTCCCTTGACCATTTTATGTACAAAAGTATTCTGAATTATATGAAATCAGATTTGTACTGTGTACCGTATTTCCGCTGCGCACTCTGTTATTACCATTATGATTGTTCCAAATGCGCGCCCCGTCCGTGAGTGTACCGCCGGTTTAGGCGCGTCCGGGCGGGGTGTGACATCCATTGACTCAAAACATATTGATATAAGATTAAAAACTTTTAAATAATTCAAAACTCATTGAAATTATGATTAAAACCTTTCGGAAAACATGTTTTCCAAATGAAATACTATATCGAAGTGATTTTGAAGACTTTGCAATTTGCAGAGTTTTAGTGTCGAGATTGATCGAGAGTAACCTACACACCAAAGATCAAACTAATGCATTAGATATGAGATATGTCTTTCTTCTTCGAGCTTGATCTTTATGGACTTCGAAAGCTATTGTTTGATGTGTTCTTGATGCAATACAGGTAATGTGTTCTTTTTTGATATGTTATCTTACCGAGATGACTTCCTCTACTTATAGTTTAAAACAATGGATAGCTTATGCAAATCTAAGCACAAAAGGGATAAAACGAAGAACTTGCGGAACAATGATGTTATCATCAAGCCAGATTGCAATTTTGATTCAATTTGAAGCTTGTTTTGGCAAATGCAAGAATCATTACTTTTTTTTCTTGAAAAACTCTTTTGAAAGCTCAATCTAACTTGCAAAAATCGTGTGTGTTGTATTTTTGAAAATCAGAGGATGAGTGTTTTATTAAACTAAAAGTTGCGGGTTAAAGAGCAAGAGAGTACAAAATGATTTGAATTCAAAACATTGTTTAATCTAAAGTTGTTTTGGGCGTGCGAGACAATGGGAATAATCTAGGTGTTAGTAGATAATATTTCAATTAAGATAACCTGGAAAAACTGTGTAAGGAATAAAAAAATCGAGCAAGCAGAAGTGCCCACATTTTTCTCTTTAGAAATATCATATTTTTTTCTCAGACGTGGATAGCCTGCTACTGAGTTGTGTATCATGATCTCTATCGACAGATAGCAGGCTATAACAGGTCGATATAAACAAACCCGAGAGCTCGTGTTTTTCAGACTTTCTGATAGCGTGTTATCAAGGCCTATAGCGCGCTATTGTCCATTTTACTAAAAATGGAAAGATCACGTCAACAACTTTATAGCTAGTTATCAAAAGGGATAGCGCACTATAGACAATTTTCCAGAAAAACAAATGTTTTATTATAGAACCCTATTAGCATGCTATCAACACTGATAGTGTGATAGTGCCTTCTGAAAAATTTTGGCAAATTGTTGGATAGCCTTATTTTTGAAAAATTAATATGTTGACACTCAAGAACCATTCCATTGACTCAAAACATATTGATATAAGATTAAAAACTTTTAAATAATTCAAAACTCATTGAAATTATGATTAAAACCTTTCGGAAAAGCTTTTTTCAAAATGAAATACTATATCGAAGTTATTTTGAAGACTTTGCAATTTGCAGAGTTTTAGTGCCGAGATTGATCGAGAGTAACCTACACACCAAAGATAAAACTAATGCATTAGATATGAGATAGTGTTCGTTCTTCGAGCTTGATCTTTATAGACTTCAAAAGCTATTGTTTGATTTGTTCTTGATGCAATACAGGTGATGTGTTCTTTTTTTATATGTTATCTTACTGAGACGCCTTCATCTACTTTTAGTTTAAAACAATGGGTAGCCTCTGCAATTCTAAGCACAAAAGGGATAAAACGAAGAACTTGCGGAACAATGACGTTATCATCAAGACAGATTGCAATTTTGATTCAATTCGAAGCTTGTTTTGGCAAATGCTAGAATCATTACTTTTTTCTCTTTAAAAACTCTTTGGAAAGCTCAATCTAACTTGCAAAAATCGTGAGTGTTCTATTTTTGAAAATCAGAGGTTGAGTGTTTTATAAAACTAAAAGTTGTGGGTTAAAGAGCAAGTGAGTACAAAATTATTTGAATTCAAAACATTGTTTAATCTAAAGTTGTTTTGGGGGTGCGAGACAATGGGAATATTCTAGCTGTTAGTAGATAATATTTCAATTAAGATAACCTGGAAAAACTGTGTAAGGAATAAAAAAATCGAGCAAGCAGAAGTGCCCACATTTTTCTCTTTAGAAATATCATATTTTTTTCTCAGACGTGGATAGTGTGCTATTGGGTTGTGTATCATGTTCTCTATTGACAGATAGCAGGCTATAACTGGTCGATATACACAAACCCGAGAGCTCGAGTTTTTCAGACTTTCTGATAGCGTGTTATCAAGGCCTATAGCGCGCTACTATCCATTTTACTAAAAATGGAAAGATCACGGCAACAACTTTATAGCTAGTTATCAAAAGGGGTAGCGCACTATAGACAATTTTCCAGAAAAACAAATGTTTTATTATAGAACCCTATTAGCATGCTATCAACACTGATAGTGTGATAGTGCCTTTTGAAAAATTTTGGCAAATTGTTGGATAACCTAATTTTTGAAAAATTAATATGTTGACACTCAAGAACCGTTCCATTGACTCAAAACATATTGATATAAGATTAAAAACTTTTAAATAATTCAAAACTCATTGAAATTATGATTAAAACCTTTCGGAAAACATTTTTTCAAAATGAAATACTATATCGAAGTGATTTTGAAGACTTTGCAATTTGCAGAGTTTTAGTGCCGAGATTGATCGAGAGTAACCTACACACCAAAGATCAAACTAATGCATTAGATATGAGATATGTCTTCGTTCTTCGAGCATGATCTTTATAGACTTCGAAAGCTATTGTTTGATGTGTTCTTGATGCAATACAGGTGATGTGTTCTTTTTTTATATGTTATCTTACTAAGACGACTTCATCTACTTACAGTTTAAAACAATGGGTAGCCTCTGCAAATCTAAGCACAAAAGGGATAAAACGAAGAACTTGCGGAACAATGACGTTATCATCAAGACAGATTGCAATTTTGATTCAATTCGATGCTTGTTTTGGCAAATGCAAGAATCATTACTTTTTTCTCTTTAAAAACTCTTTGGAAAGCTCAATCTAACTTGCAAAAATCGTGAGTGTTCTATTTTTGAAAATAAGAGGATGAGTGTTTTATAAAACTAAAAGTTGCGGGTTAAAGAGCAAGTGAGTACAAAATTATTTGAATTCAGAACATTGTTTAATCTAAAGTTGTTTTGGGGGTGCGAGACAATGGGAATATTCTAGCTGTTAGTAGATAATATTTCAATTAAGATAACCTGGAAAAACTGTGTTAGGAATAGAAAAATCGAGCAAGCAGAACTGCCCACATTTTCCGCAT
>JAYMFD010000411.1:0-42848 GCA_035771175.1 Paratinospora sagittata | reverse complement strand
CTATTTTTGTTAACTTTTTCAGAACCGTACGAAAACTTTTCAAAACTGTACAAAAATTTTTCAAAACTTTTTGAACATTCTAATACTTTGTTAGAACATTCCTTTTTTGTGAATGATCAGATGATTCAGGTGCTATTGCTGAAATATGCACAAAGCTAAATCAATCCATTTTGAGAAAGAATGTAGACATTGTATTTGAAATAACCTAGAGGACCAAAATTCACCAAGTCCATTGCGCTTATGTTATTTCTATATATATGTGCTGCCTCAGAGCAGAAAAACCACGAATCAATACGAAAACTGATATTCATTCAAAAATATATTAGCAGTTTTCACTTGTGCAAGAAACTTTTGAATGTTAGTCGTCTAATTTTTGTGCTTGAACTTACGATCATTTTTGAAAGAAAAACCTCAAGTCATTTGGATTGAATAATCTTCATCTTCATCATTTTCAAAATCCATTAAAGAAAACAAAAGCTCTTTGAACTTGTTTTCAGCCAAACTTCATCATACATATTTTGCTGAATCTGTGGTAACAAAAGGTTCAATTCAAAGCTTTGTAAGTATCTCTGTGATTCTGAGTAAAGAGAATCATATCTTATCTTGTATTCAGTTTGCAGTGACTGGTTAGTCATTGGGCAAGAATAAGTGTTGCTCTAAGTTGTAATGGTCTTCTCACACCCGTAAGTTGAGAAAAGGTCCTCTCACACCCGTAAGTTGAAAAACAATCTTCTCACACTTGTAAGTTGAGAAAGTGTACCGGTTTGATCTTCACCCGTAAGATCCATAGTGGAGTTTGAACAAATCCTAACTGAGGAGGTTAGGTAGTGGATGTAGGTGAGGCCGAACCACTATAAATCATGATTACATTGTCTCATTTACATTTATTGAATCTACTTGCTATACTTTGTTTAATATGCTTTCATTAATTTGCACATTATTAAGAAAGGTTAAAATTTGTTAAATGTCCAATTCAACTTCCTCTTTGGACATATCTGGGCCAACAATTGGTATCAGAGCAGGTTAACCGTCAAAGTATCTAACTGTCACACCCCGCGGATGTGATGGGTACTTCATCGAGCGTACCCCGGCCACTATGATCTCATAATATTGTCCCATCCTAGTACACAACCCACTTAACAGTGTCTAGTACCCCCGAGATCATTTGTCCACACTATTCAAGAATAGTGCAGGGCCTCCCCCGGATTCGAACCTCAAACCTCATATAGGTTGATTTCGCAATCCGAGTAACCACTAAATGAACAACAGCTCAGTGGTTACTCGGATTGCGAAATCAACCTATATGAGGTTTGAGGTTCGAATGCAGGGGAGGCCCTGCACTATTCATGAATAGTATGGACAAATGATCTCGGGGCTATTAGACATTGTTAAGTGGGTTGTGTATTGGGATGAGACAATATTATGGGATCATAGTGGCTGGGGTACGCTCGATGAGGTACCCATCACATCCGCGGGGTGTGACAAAATCTATTGCCCTCAACGTTGAAACTGATTTTGAAGATGATTCAGACTCAGAAGATGACATGGCAATGTTACCTAGAAAGTTCAACAAGTTACTTAGGAGAAAGAGTAAGAATAGCTCTTACTCAAGGTTTCACAAAGGAAAAAAACCAGAGTCTAAACCTGTAGAGTTAATATGTTACAACTGTAACAAACCAGGTCATGTAAAAAGTGAATGTCCCATTAAATATAAGAAGAACACTAGCTCGTTTAGAAAAGACAAGAAAGTTTTCAAAGCTACATGGGATGATTCAAGCTCAAGCGAAGATGAAACGGATTCAGATCACACTGCTGCATTGTGCTTAATGGCAAGCACAGAGGTAAAAACTGAACCCATTGATGAACTTAATGAGCTCAACATTTATATTCAGGAGCTTGAGAAAAAACTTAGTAAAGAGACCAAGAAAAATGAAAAGCTCAAGCATAGTCTTGAAGAAGCTCTTGAAGAAATAGAATTTCAACAAGAAGAGCTAGACAAACTGTTTCTATATAATGAACAACTTAAGAAAGTTGTTGAGAAACTGAAAAATGAAAATTAAACTCTTAGAAAGGAAAAAGGAAGACCTGAACTGCACCGTGATTAAATCCACAAATGGTCAAAAGTTATTTGACATGATGTTAGGATCACAAAGATGTGCGTTCGACAAAGCTGGCATAGGTTATGCACATGAGTCAAAACAAAAAGAATACAATACCATATTGACCAAAAGACCAACATGCCGCAAATGTCATAGGGAAGGTCATACCATACTTAGATGTAATGTCTTAAGTAGAAAGAAAATGAAATATGCATGGATTGAAAAATCTGTTCTTACTGATGCTAACATGCATGGACCCAAACTAGCATGGTTACCAAAGTCAAAAATATTTTATGTTGTGTAAATATGCAAAAACAAAGATATATGGTATCTAGACAGCGGCTGCTCAAGGCATATGTTTGGAGATAAATCTAAATTTCTGAGCCTTGAAAAGAAGAAATGAGAAAAGGTCACCTTCGGAGAAGAAAACAAAGGTGATATTGAAGGCATCAGAACCATTGTTGTTGTTTTGTGTTGTTGTTGAGGTGGAGAAATGGAGATGGGGATGAACAAATTTGGGTTGGAAAAGGAGGACCTTGATCCTGCCAATGATGATTCTATTTATTTGGGGTTGATTGTAGCTTTTTTTATTTTTTTTTATTAATTGGATTATATTTATTATCAGCAACAAAAATAATCTAATTTCATAGTCATATTGTTATTATTATTTAATTTTATTAATTTAATTTCTAATGTAAATTAAATTATTAGTCTTATATATACAACAAAGAAAGATAAATTGCATTTTTCATGAAAGACATGAATTACCCTTGTATTAAGAGGTAAAATGTTGCTTATCAAACACTCAACCTCTAAAACAAAATTAAAATTAGAGGTTGCAATGTTCGTTACCAAACACTGTGCTTAAAATAAGCTCTAATTAAATGAAATCTTATTTTAGTAGATCTAAAAATATAAGTGCTAATTTTTTAAGATGTAGAGTTATCGAATGCCACCTAAGTATGTTATTGTAAGGAACCGACATAATGGATATTTTGATGATTACAAATCACATTCTTTATCAAATTGATGTAGGTTTATCAATGTTATGCAAAGTATCATGCTAGAGCTTTTCAAGTCAAGTGAAGATCAAGCATTGAACAATTTTCAAGCATTGGACGTCAAAATGTTTATCTTTAGATTGCTCAGGTTGTTTTTAGGCTTGTAGAAATTTACTTGGATTTGTTCAACAAATTCAATTTCATTTGTTGAAGATTTTCAAAACGATTTTTTCATAAATTATCAAGTTTTTGAATCTTGTTGAAATTTTTATCAAATTAAGTTTGATCAATCAAATTGAGTATTTCAAAATGAGTTTCAAGTCCTTTGAATGATTTTCAATATGTTTGTTTGATCTGGAATGCATGAAAACCAATTCGATTTGACGGATTTCAAACTGAAAAGTTGTTTGAAGTTTTATTAGTTTGAGCAGGGCGCTCAAGCAGTGGCTAAATCACTTAAATTATTTAGACCAGTACTGCAGGACACTCCTAGTAAAGTAGGATGCTCAAAATTTTTGGGCGAGTCTAGCAGGACGCTCATAGAGCAATACCAAAATGTCTGACAAAATTCCATCTCTCGGGATGTCAAACTGCAGGACGCTCATAGGCAGGTTGAACCTTCTGGGTTTCAACATTGTAGCGTCCTCCCAAAGTAGTAGGACACTCAAAAGAGTGTGTCGAAAAAAAGTTGTTTCTTCATACGTGCGAACTGTGCCATTTTGGATACATTTTTATTCTTGTGTAAATGATTTTTGGCAATGATTTTTCAATGTCTTTGTTAACACCTGTGATGGGGAGTCACTTGGTTATTGAGCTGGTGTAAGCTCATTGCAACGGTTATTTTCACACTCGTAAAGTTGAGAAATGTGTAAAAGTTTGATCCTCACTTGTGAAGAGGTATCAATAGTGG
The DNA here is from genome assembly GCA_035771175.1 of Paratinospora sagittata. NCBI lineage: Eukaryota > Viridiplantae > Streptophyta > Magnoliopsida > Ranunculales > Menispermaceae > Paratinospora > Paratinospora sagittata. The sequence continues at coordinate 38,838 of JAYMFD010000411.1, read as the reverse complement.
AGTTTGATAAATCCTAATCGGGGAGATTAGGTAGTGGATGTAGGCAAGGGCCGAACCACTCTAAATCTGTTGTATTTATAACTTTATTTTCGTTGTACTTCATTTCTGTTATTATTTATTTTTGAAAGGTATAACATTCAAATTTTTCCAATTCACCCCTCTTTTGGACACTTAACTGGGCCAACAAAGTAGTGAAGTCACATACAATACGCAAGGTCTAGCTTAAGAAACATTGTTCTAGCGCGTAGCAAGCTGTCTCCCATTCACTGTTTAGAGGTACTTGGGGCAAGACTTGTCTAGTGTAAACTAGATCAATTGCTAGGTAGATCAAAGACAAAATTTGTAAATCGAGGCTAGAGTATAACTCTATATCCTTCAAAATTTTTTGTCTAGCCAAGGTGCTAATGGTACATGACAATTGTTTTTCAAGATACAACGATCTTTCTCTTGTTATTGCAACACTACAATAATCAAGATACTCAAACTAATTATTGCTAGTAAACAATTATTGCAACTTTGATCACAAAATGAATGTGAAAATAAAGATAATATGAAAGAGGAGGAAATTCTAAGAATTATGATATTTTTGAATAATTTTTTTGAGGTCTGAAGGAGCCTATTTATAGGCTTTTGGTGGCTATACATGGTGTTAGTTTGTCCACTGTTGGATCACATTCGATTACAATTAGAAGCGATCTGACGGTTGCGATCGACACATGCCATCGAACACCGTTGGATCTCGCTTGATCGAGGTAGGCGTGATCTGATGGTCCCAATTGGTGCACTCGATCTGACACCATCGGATTGCGCTCAATCGGCATACGCATGATCTGACAGTTCTGATCAGCGCACCGTTGGATCACGCTTGATCATAATGAATGTGATCCAATAACTCTGATCACTTGACTAGGTTCATCGAATCTGGATGTATCCATCATTCATCGTCGCTAGACATCTCTAACGAACGATCCATATCTTACCTCCACGGACGCATCCAATCTGTTTGATCTACCTCGATTTTCAAAAATAAAAAGCTCCCCAGTTCCTTATGACAATGCGCACGTGAAGTGCAAAGTGCCGTGCGCCCTAAGTCGCCCTTTTGCACATGGGCGGGTGATGCCTCTCAAAGAACACAATTGTGAAATAATTTTCTGATAATTTCATTCATTGTAATTCTACAATTTATAGAATACATAGAAGAGAATTTATAAGGAAAGAATGAACTATTACAAGGAAAGAATAAACTAATAATTACCTTATAATATTACTGAAAATAATGAATAGGAAACATCCTATAATTAGGAGAGAAATAAGGGCAATTACTAATTAAAAATATTTCTTAATTAATAATATTTGCCCATATCAATCCCTTAATTCTAGCACTCCCCCTCAAGTTGGAGCATGAATATCACACATGTGACGCCCCAAAAATTATTTCATCTAGGCCATACCCCAATTGCATTTTGCCCAAACTCTATGTGTTGCCTTGATATGTGTGGTATTTTTTGATGGTTGTTTAATGTTTGTATATTTGATGCTTGATAATGTACATAAATATGTGCATTATAAATTGTATATGGGTCATGTTAAGTTAAAGTGTAATGCATATGTTATTATTTATGCATGGGCCCATTAAACCATGAATTGATATGGGTTAGGATTGATTGAATAAAATGATAAATGAGAATAAAAAATTTGGTGTATAAGATGGATTGGACATTTAAAATACATGCAAGCATAAGATTGGTTAAAGTACATGTGGTTGGTATGGGTAGTATGAGACCAACACATGTTAAATTGGTGCATGAGAATGGACAAGTGTCCCATGCCTCATTTCTCTTCTCCAATACATGTCAAGTTGGTGCATGAGACCAATACACGTCAAGTTGATGCATGATAATGGACAAGTGTCCCATGCCCCATTTCTCTTCTCCAATACATGTCAAGTTGGTGCATGAAAATGGACAAGTGTCCCATGCCCCATTTCTCCTCTCCAACACATGTCAAGGTTGGTATATGAGAGTGGACAAGTGTCCCATGTCCTACTTCTCTTCTCCAAATAAGTCCTAGAGGGTGAGATGAGTGGAGAGAAAGGAAAGAAGAAGAGAAAGAAAGAGGGAGTTGCTTTGAGAAAAGTTTCAGCAACGTTTTCATCAAAGAGCTGGATCTTAGTACTATATGGTCAGATTGAGCTCAAAATTTTTCAGCAAGTTTGTATCTTATGGGTATTCATTCTGGTCGGTGCATGTGGAATGTGGATCCAAATTGATAAGCTTTTACTTGCATCGAACTTATTATAAATGCTTGATATCTATATGCTATGTGTCACACCCTGGGTTGCACAGCGTGCCCCCTACCCAGGTGCGGGCGCACCCCCTCGGGATAGTAGGGATAAATAATCGTTTCGATGTAGACCAGCTGCGGTTGGGTTGCTACATGGCGATATGACAATATTATGGATCCATAATGGCTAGGCGTTCGCCCCGAGGGGGTGCGCCCGCACCTGGGTAGGGGGCACGCTGTGCAACCCAGGGTGTGACACTATGAGCTTTTAATCATGTTACACATTGACATGCATACATGATATTTATTGATGAGTATTGATAGCATATTTGAATTCTATTCACTGGGCACCGTTGGCTCACCCTCATTTTCCTCTTTCAGGTCCTTTTGTCCTGAATAAGGGCAAAGGAGTAGTCATATCTTGAGGGCCTTGCCGGCGAGAGAATCCAATGCCTCGATGTGAGTTGAGAGACATTTTGATTGAACTGTGTTTTAAATTATGATGTATTATATTTTGGACTATGTAATTATAACACTTACCACATTGTAGTATGGGTGAGTTGGGACTTGTTAGATAGACCATGTGGACATATGAAAATTTTTTTGTACCCTTAGTTTTGGACTTTATGTGTATGTCAATCTTGATGGACTGTAGGGATTATGATGATTTTATTTATGGTTCATTTTTATGGAGTATCTCTTGTCTTGGATGATTAATACGGTTGGTAGTTTTGTTTAGTACCTGTTTATATTATGTCGTTGTTTGGGATAAGGCTCGTAGGGTCTCAACCCCCTCATGAGGGTTGAGGACTAGTTTTGTCACACCCTGGGTTGCACAGCGTGCCCCCTACCCAGGTGTGGGGGCACCCCCTCGGGGCGAACGCCTAAGCCATTATGGATCCATAATATTGTCACATCTAGCCGAATTTGCGATACCCAACAGGGCCCTAGTAACGGACTAGATCATTTACCCCCACTATTCATGAATAGTGAAGGGCCTCCCCCCAAGTCGAACTCGCAACCTCCCCTTTAAGAGGTTAGATTTCGCACTTGGAGTAACCACTGAGCCAAATAGCCGAACTCGCGATACCCAACAGGGCCCTAGTAACGGACTAGATCATTTACCCCCACTATTCATAAATAGTGAAGGGCCTCCCCTCAAGTCGAACTCGCAACCTCCCCTTTAAGAGGTTAGATTTCGCACTTGGGGGGAGGCCCTTTACTATTTATGAATAGTGGGGGTAAATGATCTAGTCCGTTACTAGGGCCCTATTGGGTATCGCGAATTCGGCTAGATGTGACAATATTATGGATCCATAATGGCTTAGGCGTTCGCCCCGAGGGGTGCGCCCACACCTGGGTAGGGGGCACGCTGTGCAACCCAGGGTGTGACAAGTTTTGTTTAGTACTTGTTTATATTATGTCCTGCCCCGGCATTCCACACGCCATTCCTAGCGGGGTTGGTGGTCCGCGGTGCGGGGTCGCCACAACACATGCCTAACTTGCCTAAAGAATCATCAAAAGTCTTACTGGCTATGGCTTTGGTAAGTATATCCGCTATTTGATCTTCAGACTTCACAAAAGAAAATATAATGATCCCAGCATCAAGTTTTTTTTTTTAATGAAGTGTCTATTAACTTCTATGTGCTTTATCCAATCATGTTGAACTGGATTGTGAGCAATCTCTATAGTTGAAGTGTTATCACAATAGAACTTCATTGCATCCTGAGAGTCAACACTCAAATCCTTTAATAAGTTTCTTAACCATAGTAACTCGCACACTCCCAAAGCCATGCCTCTATACTCAGCTTATGCACTAGATCTTGCTACTATTGGTTGCTTTTTTACTTCTCCAAGTCACAAGATTTCCTCTTACAAAAGTAAAGTATCTTGAAGTAGATTTTCTGTTATAAGCTGAACCTGCCCAATCTGCATTAGTGTAACCTTATACCTTTAGGTGATTTTGCTTGGTGAAAAGTAATCCTTTAGCCGGAGCAAACTTCAAATACCTCAATATGTGTTCTATGAAATCCATGTGCGGTTTACGAGGATTATGCATAAACTGGCTTAATACACACATTGCATAAGCGATATCTAGTCTAGGGTGAGACAAATAAATTAATTTTCCCACAAGCTTCTGGTACCTTGTTTTATCAGTAGAAGTTGCATCCAAATAATGAAACAACTTATGGTTTTGTTCAATAGGAGTATTAACAGGCTTACATCCATGCATACCTGTTTTAGTTAACAAATGAAAAATATATTTCTTTTGTGATAAGAAAATACCATTATTTGATCGGGCTACTTCAATTCCAAGAAAGTACTTCAAGTCACCAAGCTGTTTCATTTCAAATTCTGAGGTTAAGTAACATTGTAAGCTTTTATTTCATCTTGATCATCACCTGTCACCACCATATCATCAACATAGATAATCAAGGCAGTAACTCTACCTTTTTGGTGCTTTAAAAATAAAGTGTGATCATAATTGTTTTTTTTTTTATAGCCAAAGTTCTTCATAGACTTTGTAAATTTTCCAAACCAAGCTCTTGGAGATTGTTTTAACCCATACAATGCTTTTTTGAGTTTGCACACCATTGTAGTATTTGAGTACTTCTTTATACCTGAAGGAAGATCCATATACACTTCTTCGGCAAGATCTCCGTGTAAGAAAGCATTTTTTTACATCAAATTGAAGAAGTAGCCAATCTTGATTAACTTCCAAAGACAAGAGTACTCTTACAGTATTAAGCTTGGCAACTGGTGCAAAAGTGTCTTGATAGTCAATCTCATAAGACTGTGTATACACTTTTGCAACTAACTGGGCTTTGTACCTCTCAATGGTCCCATCTGCTTTATGTTTAACTACAAACACCCATATACCTCCCATGATATTTTTTCCCTCTGCTAGAAGCGCAACCTCCCGAGTAGCATTTTTCTCAAGTGCTGCCATTTCTTCTGTCATGGCTTGGGTCCATCTGGCATCTGTTAAAACTTCCTGCATTGTATAGGAATAGAGACAAATGATAATTGCAACACATAAAATGTATATGACTTGGACAACCTTTTGGAAGACACATAATCACAAATGAAGTATCGAGTTTTGGCTTTAAGATTTGGTTCATATTTAATGGGTGGTTTACCACAGTTAGAACGAGGTGGAAGATGATATTGGGGAAATTGAGATTCCACATTAACATCATCAATAATTGTAGAATTAGGATCAGTGGATACCTCTAATGGAGTCCCAAGAAAAGATTGGCTTGGTGGTTGTATTGGATTGTTAGGAGACGTACGATCATAGAGATACTTATCTTCAGCATTTGCAGACGTTGGTTCAACAATAGGAGACAAAACCCTTTCATTTGGTTGACCGGTAGTGTCTTGAGTATTTTGGATACTAGAGAAATCCGAATCCAAGGGAAAAAACTCATGTAGTTCTTCTTGATTGATCACTTCTTCTTGATTCTCCCCTTGAAATGATGAATCGGTAGTTGGTAGCATGTAGAAGATTTCTTTCTCATGAAAAATAACATCCATGGAAATATAAAACCTCCTAGAAGACGGATCATAACACTTGTAGCCCTTTTGATTGATACCATATCCCACAAAGACACTTCAAAGCACGAGTCTAAAACTTAGTATGTTGATGTGGATGCAATTGAACATAGACCACATGCCCAAAAATTCTAGGAGCCAAACATACCACTGGCAGAAGAGTGTAGTGATCAGAGAGGGCATTCAATGGTCTTCTAAAGTTGAGGATGCTTGATGGGGATCGATTTATCAAGTAGATCGCCTAATTCAAGGCTTCACCCCACAAATGAGAACGAACATGCCCACCAATCAAGAGAGACTGAGTAACTTCCAAGAAATGCCTATTTTTTCCGTTCTACAACATGGTTTTGTTGAGGGGAATCGGGACATGTTGTTTGATGAATAATACCTAATGAGTGCATGAATTCTGTCAATTCTTGTTTGAAGTATTCTCCCCCATTATCGGATCGAAGGACTTTTATTGGAATGCCAAATTGAGTAGTCACTATTTGATGAAAGAGGCAAAAAACAGAGCATACATCACTCTTGTGCTTCAACTGATAAACCCAAGTCATTCGAGTACAATCATCCACAAAACTACAAACCAATCCCATTAAGAGTAGAAATTGATGTTGGTCCCCAAACATCTGAATGAACTAATGAAAAAAGGGTGATTTGCTTTATCATAACTTAAATGAAAGGTAGTACGATGAATTTTTGCCATTACACAAGTTTCACAATTTTTTTTTTGAGAAATTACATCCATTAAACAAAGAGGGAAATAATTTCCTGAGATAACTAAAAGAGGGATGTCCTAGTCTTTTATACCACAACCAAATTTCTTCTTTTTTCTTATTCACCAAATCTTCTTTCACCAAGTGAGCTTGCCTTCAACTGTTGGAATGTTGGAACCCATAATTCCAAGAAGTCTGACTCCGTAGGTCCTTGTGAAAGCTGGAGCTCGGGGTGTTGGTGGAACTTTTACACCTTTCTTCTCAAATAGATGAAAGAACATTGCAAAACGTTTCATGCTAAAAGCAATATATCACACAGTAGAATGCAGCCTACTGTTCATTGCCTTGAAGAGGCCTTCAAAGAAGCCTATTACTCCTTCTACTCGATCTACAACAGTAATGACAGATCCATAATGCTTGTGGCAAGGAAAGGCATCTTGTTCTTCAAGTTATGAAGTTTTTCAAAGGCACGAGTAACCAAGTCGAGAATCTTGGTTAGTCTATCATCCTTTCTTTGAGTTGGCCTTGCAGTATCTAAATTTTTTTTCAGACTAAAGATGGCCTTCAGATCAAGCGCTGATGTACTAGTTACTTGATCCAAGATAAAATCCAAAACTGATTGTAGTGAGTCAGAAATGGAGTCATCTTTGGAGGATTCAGCCATTTTACCTTTTAAGCTTTGAATTTCTTCAAGAATCTTCTTCCAAGCTTCTTCGGTTATAACACTTGCAGCACTACTTGGCGTAGCTGGCATTATGCGACTTTGTGGATCTTGAGGTCTGGCTGGAGGTTGTCGAGGAGCTGCCAATCTTGGGGGAACACTAGCAACAAAATCTTTCATGAATGCTTTAATTTGTTGCATGTTGTCCTGAATATTCTTTATAAGATCATCATATGATGATGAAGCGGAGCTCGATGAAGGCAAGGACTGCATGACACTTAATTGTGTGTCCATTTGTTGTGTTATTTTCTCGAGCAATGCAGTTGCCTTGATCATGTGAAAGTTGAATTTTTTTATCTCATTGATCTCAACTCTCTCCTGAGATTTCAGAGATTCTCAGATCTTTGACAATGTCTCATTATTCAGTTGAACTTGATTCTGTTCTAAACGAGTCATTAGCCAACATGACAAAAATATGATCTTCTCCCACTCTTCTCAGGAAATCTTCTTCTCTGAAGAATTCATTTGTTGGCTTGATGGTAGAAGGCGTCTCAGGATCAGATGAGCTTTCTTCATGAATATTTTCCGTTTCATCTTCTTCTCAAAACTCAGCATTGGCCTCATGACAATCTTCCATATAATCTTTTTCATCAGCTTTTACATTTGAGTCTTCTCCTTGATAGGGTATGATAGCCATATCATAACCCTCTTCATCTTGACATTTTTTACCATCAGACTCAGTCTTTTTCAAGTCTTGGGATTCTACTGATACAGGGATATCAAATGGAGATGGTGGCCTGGAGATGATTTTATTAGAGTCCTCACTGGCTCCCTCTCTGATGATTTCCTCCAAGATTGCATCAGCATTTTCTGATTCACTCAAATTCTCTTCAACAACGGCCTGAGCAATCTGAGTCACCTCTTCCAACAGATGTTCTTCACCATGAACAGCTTGCTCTGCATATTCAATTTTCACATCCTCAATTGAAACATGCTCAATGTTAGTTGTAGTAACAACTTCCTCTTGCACAACCTGTTCATCTTGAGTAGTCAAAGCATGTGCAACTTCTTCCTCCATTGTTGAGACACCTTCTTCTCTTGTTTCATCTTTTCCACTAGATTCTCCCTCAAGTGGAACGTCTGACATTGGAATCCATTTGTCCAATGCAGGGACATAATTGTATCTTATTAATTTTACAGTGGTTTGACTAATGCAGTTGTATCTGCTAGTCTCCTTGAAGATTTCTCCACTGAAATCAATACCACACATCTCGAACAGAGTAGTGAAGTACATACCAAATGGCAGACCTCCTCATCTACTAACCACTGTATTCATCACATGCATGAGGATGTGGGCGAGATTCACTTTCTTTTTTTTCCAGAATGCACCAGATTAAGATAAATCTAAGTCGTTTACATTACCTCTGTTACCAGATTTCGGCTGAATGATATGGGTAAGGATGTTGTGGATTATTCTGGGGATTAATTCAAAGGACTGATTTGTGAGTTTCTTGTCAACACTTGAATGGTTTTTTTTCCTTTGAAACAAGATATAGAGCAGAAAGGCTATTGTAGCCTGGATACTAGACTTTATTTTTAGTGAATGAAAGTATGTGGGCACTTTCATCACTCGACAAAGAAAATGCTTTAGAAAAGAATTTGGGTAAAATCTTAACAGATTTTCCCTTTACCATAGATTGTTTTGTAAATCCAGAACCGAGTTTATCGACCAAATTCAAATAGAATTAGCTGACGAGACTGGGGTACCATTTCAAATTGAAGGTAAATAAATCTGTTCAGCCTTGGAACTCGAATAAAGATAGAAAGTCTATGTGAGAGATAATGAAAAAAACAAAATCAACAAAACATCCATCGATTACAACTCGGTTAATGAGCTTTTCTGATTTGTCTCCCTTTCTACTTATCTGGGTAGAAGGTGGGTGAGATGGTCCAGACACGGTTTCAATAGGAGGTGTGGGTTCCTTAGCCAGTTCGGCCTGAGTTGGTTCAGTTCTTGGTCTGACACTCCTATCTAGAGGTGATGAAGGTAAAACAACTCACTTTCTTGCAGAAAAGGGGAGAAACTTTTCGGGTTTGAGTGCCATTGAAAATCAAATGAAAAGAGATAAAAAATTGAGGCAGTAGAGCAGAAACTGATACAATAGGAATCAAAGGATTCAAAGATGAACAAAGATCAACATTTACCAAAGGTTAAAGATAAAGATTCAGCAATGACTTTTGGAGCGATTCCTATTAAGTTTTCACTGAAGCGTCCTAGGGCATCAAAAGAGAAAGTGACTGCTAGGTCACTGAAGGTTTGATTTTATGATGCTAAAGCGATAAGCTCGCTCCTGACACACACTCACACGTGTCGCAACCTATTAACTGAGGCGGTTTAATTTTTCAATCATTTGCGACCGATCAATGTCCTCCTTATGACGAGTAATTTTTGAACAACTAATGGCCCCAGGCACATTAGCGTCCTCGAACATTTTCAGCATCCTCATTGATACTTCAATTCTAATATTTATCAAATTTGACCAATTAAATTTAGGTAATGTATGATTGAATAAATAATATCACAAATTATATTTCATCAACCAATTATCAATAATTTAATCATGAGCAAAAATATTTAAGCATTCTAAGCATTGCATGATTAAAGATAATCATTTATCATAGATAAGTATACTCTAATAATATCATTAGTGATGAGAGTGACTTTTATACCTTTGCAAATTTTTGACTTTTAACTCAAGGTACTATAAAGTCCTCGACTTGTGCACTCTGTCTCCTTCTGAAGCAGCTGAGATAATTCATTATCTCCGTTCTCCATGTTGACTTCTTTCTCGACATTCTATCAGGAGATCTTTTGAGCGTCCTAGATGTGCTTGTTGAGGATAGTTGACTCATGTATATATCATCAAAAACTTCACTTTTGTTCCTGCTTGGTGCATTTGCAAGAATGTCTTGTCTCTCGGATGAAGTTTCTAATCCACTCAAAATATAATCAATATCTTGAAACTAATTTCAAATGGATTTGAAAACTCGTTTAGAAAATCTACTTTATATTTTCAGTTTTCAAGAAAACTGTTTAGAAAGCATTGTACTGAAGTAGAGTGAGAGATGGTTTTTCCAAAGTATTCAAGTTCATTTACTAGACGTATAAAACGTTGAAGGTTATCATGAACTGACTCACTATCTAAAACCCAGAGTGGACGAGTGGCTTTTCCAATGTTTTAACTAGGTTACTAGTTTCATCTCTTCCTTCCACGGTTTGCAAGAGATCACAAAACTCGTTGAAACTCATTTCCCATGGTTTAACAGATTCAACTAATATGGTTAGCTTATCATTCCATTTCTTGGGAAGCTTATAACAGAAATACACTAGAAATATTTCTGCAGGTATTTCCAGTTTCAGTTTTTGCATTCCGACAAGAATGGATTGATATCTGTTACATGTCGTATCGAGAAATTCATTCTCAGATATTTTAAAGGCAACAAATAGTCTATTAGACTCTTTGAGCTTTTCATCTCAATTGTTGAACTTTTCACAGTGAAGTGATTTACGTGTTTCCCAAATCTCTTTGGCACTCTCAAGATGAACTACCCTTTCTACTTCTTCCTCGGGTAGAGAGCAATACAAGGCATAGGCGGCTTGAGCGCTAAGCTTATCATTTTGTCTTTCCTTATCTGTTCATAGCTCAATAGGCTTGTTGGGCATGATGTGACCGTTTGCAACCATTTCCCATAGACTGGTATCCTTAGATCGTAAAAAGGTTTTCATCCTTATCATCCAATCTTCAAACTAGTTTCTATTGAATAGAGGTGGTCTATCCAAAGGTTAACCTACTTCTATAACATTGTGTTGGTCCACCCAAGAGGGGGTGAATTGGGTGTGATGATCAATTTTAAATATCTCTTCCAAAAACTATGTAATGTACATAAATGTATTGGAATTGGATGCAAAATAGAACACAGACTAAATTGCAAATGTGAGACACACAGATTTATAGTGGTTCGGTCGAGCCTACGTCCACTACCTAATCTCCCGATTAAGATTTTCTCAATCCACTAACTGATTCTCTTACGGTTGAGAACCAAACCGTTACAACTGCCCTTTTTCAGGTTAAAGGCAAACCAATCCTTTCACGGGCTAAGGATGAACCAAATTTTCTTTTCTCTAGGATGAGGAGAAACCCATGTTCCTTTTACGAGATAAGGACGAACCTTTTTCCTTTTATGGGATAAGGAAGAACCGTGATCCTTTTAGGGGATGAGGAACAATCGTGATCCTTTTACGAGATGAGGAACAACCATTTCTCTTTTACAGGTTAAAAGATAACCTGTCCCTTTACAGGTTAAGGACGCACCTATCTTTTTACGGGATTAGGATGAACTGCTTTCCTACTTGCAGGTGAGGATAAACCTTTTTCTTTTTTAGAGGTTTAGAGATAACTTTAACATGATTTCAATCCTGAAATCATTAAGTGAACTACATTCACTTGTCCTTGTTGTTTCAGTCAAGAAACACACCAACATTACAACATTATCATTTGAATACATAAAGGTATCAGTGAAAAATACTTTGAAAGATTAGATGTTTGAAAAACATTTTGACGCAGACTAACTTTCAAAAAGTATTGGTACAACACAAAATGATTGGCAAGTTGTTTGATCCTAAGTGCTGATATTTATAGACTTAGTGGGACATAGCCGTTAGACATTTGAAGTTCAAATAATATGAACGTTTACACACAACGGCTAGAATTTTATATGAAAATGGCAACTGCAATTTTTACTAACATTCTGGTTCTTTTCAGATTTCATGAAAAAGGAAAGTTTTAGAAAAACTTATTTCATGTATCAGACAAGATCTCTGATAGGTCTGAAAAAGACTTTGTGCAAAGGTTCGTTCAGAAAAAGTAAACTGATGTAGTGTACTTATTCGAACAGTGACGGTTGTTGAATTAGCGTCCTGATTCCGTAATCAGTGTCCTAACGCATAATATCAACAATGCCAGTTTGTTCCTTGAGGGCGTTCATTACGTATAAGCGTCCTGCTAAACACTTAAGTGAGGGCGCTACTAAGTCGTAAGGGTTCTTACTTACTTTGACACTTAAACGACTTAAACCTGAGGGCGCTAATCCACAATTTACGTCCTGCTATATTTTAAAACAATTCAATGTATGAGGGCGCTATTATCCAAGTAAGCGTCCTACAAGTTTAAAACATAAGACATAATACAAGGGCGCTACAACAGTGTAAGCGTCCTACTAGTTAAGAATATTTGAAACCAATCACAAGCACGTTGAAGGACAATCAACGTCCTGAAAGTTACTAAGTTGATTCCCAAAGGTGAGGGCGCTCCTATCTAGGTAGTGTCTTGATAGATTATTCAACTTATAACTATCAGCGTCCTCAAATATACATTCTTTGAAGAACTTAAGACATCTTTCAGTAAGCTGATGCTGAGTCAGCTTCCTGACAACTTCAGATGTTGACTAATAAAGGAGGCCGCTACTATACAAGTAAGTATCCTAATAAATCAGTTCAGTTCAACCTAGAACGTTATCAGCGTCCTGACTTAACAAGTTCAGGAGAACGCTGCTAAATCATTAACGTCCTGAAAGATTCTTTAAAAACAGCTTTGACTCGCGACTAAATATTTGATAAATGTGAATAAAAACTCGATATATTTCAAATTAAATATATAAAATGAAATCATTTGAAATATCGTAAAACGTATGATCAAAACATGCAGATTTGAAAAACATATGCAGATGATTTATGCATGGTTTTGAAGAACATTTTGAGCAATAACGATTAGAGAAAGATATACCTTAAATACTTTGTGTATTTCTCATTTATCATAACTGTTAAATCTAACTCTTCATTATGAGATCTTCTGTCACACCCTGGGTTGCACAGCGTGCCTCCTACCCAGGTGTGGGCGCACCCCCTCGGGGCGAACGCCAGCCATTATGCACCCATAATATTGTCCCATCTCGGTACAGCCACCGCCACACAAGGACGTCTCTTGTACACGAGATCATTTGTTCCCACTATTCATTGATGAATAGTGTCACGCCTCGGCCGCAGCCGCGAGCGCGGGCGCACCACCACGACCTCAGCCGTGTGGCGAACGCCAGCCATTATATATCCACAGTATTGTCTTCATTGGGGTCCACAGGACACTGCACGCACCCAACGACCTTTGTCCTTTCCCTATGCAGAACACTGCACAGTCCAGGGGCCTCCCCCAAGTTCGAACTCGCAACCTCTTCCTCATAAGGTTAGATTTCGCAACTTGAGTACCCATTGAGCCATTTCCTGGACTGTGCAGTGTTCTGCATAGGGAAAGGACAAAGGTCGTTGGGTGCGTGCAGTGTTCTGTGGACCCCAATGAAGACAATACTGTGGATATATAATGGCTAGGCGTTCTCCACTGCGGGGGTGCGCCCGCACTTGGGTAGGGGGCACGCTGTGCAACCCAGGGTGTGACAAATAGTGTAGGGCCTCCCTAGGAATCGAACTCGAGACCTCCCTTAAGGAGTCTAATTTCACATTCCTAGTAACCACTGCTCGCGCCCACACCTGGGTAGGGGGCACGCTGTGCAACCCAGGGTGTGACAAACAGGCACCGAGGCAATGATATAAAAAGTTTGACTCGTTTATGGAGAAAAAAGAGTATAACCGAAAGACGGCTGATCACTGTGTCTTCATCAAGAAATTCTCTGATGGAGATTTAATTATTCTTTTGCTTTATGTTGATGATATGTTAATTGTAGGCCAAGATATCAACAAGATTAACAAGTTGAAGAATGAGTTGAGCAAGTCCTTTGCAATGAAAGACTTAGGACCCGCAAAACAAATCCTTGGCATGAAGATTGTTCGTGACAGGAAGAACAAGGGACTTTGGCTATCTCAAGAGAAGTATATTGAGAAAGTTTTAGAGCGATTCAACATGAGCAAAGCTAAACCTGTTAGTTCTCCACTGGCAAGCTACTTCAAGCTTAATGCGAGCCAGTGTCCTTCAAGCGAGGGGGAGAAATCAGAGATAAGCAAGGTGCCTTATGCATCGGTGGTTGGCAGTCTAATGTACGCTATGGTATGCACCAGACCAGACATTGCTCATACTGTTGGTGTTGTGAGTCGATTTCTATCAAATCCTGGAAAGGAACATTGGACAGCAGTCAAATGGATACTCAAGTATCTTAGATGTACTTCTAGTCATTGTTTATGTTTTGGTAATGATAAATCTGTATTAGAAGGATTTACAGATTCAGATATGGCTGGCGACGTGAATACGAGAAAGTCGATATCCGGGTACCTAATAACATTTGCAGGGGGAGCTGTCTCATGGCAATCACGATTACAGAAGTGTATTGCCTGAAGTACCACAGAAGCAGAGTACATTGCAATAACTGAAGGTTGTAAGGAGGTCCTGTGGATGAAAAAGCTCCTACAAAAATTGCATCAGAACCAAGAAAACTATGTTCTTTATTGCGACAGTCAGAGCGCAATTCACCTCAGCAAGAACTCAACCTTCCACTCAAGGTCCAAGCACATCGACGTGAGGTATCATTAGATTCGTGATGTGCTGGAAAATAAACTGCTGCAAGTTGACAAGATCCACACTAATGACAACGGGGCAGATATGATGACGAAGTCCCTAACCAGCGAAAAACTTGCTATCTGTAGAAAGATTGCAGGTGTGGAGGAGCCCTGTTCCACATGAGGTGGAGGGGGAGATTTGATGGTCCACCTCACGCCTCACGTGGGCGGCCAAGGCTGCTGAAGAAGCAGGGGCGGCCAAGGCGGCTGAAGAAGTAGGGTCTCGTGGGTGGTGAATAGTCAAAAAATGTGGGCTGCGTGGGCTGATTAAATAATTATGAAAATTGCTCCTGTTTGAGCTCTATAAATAGAACCACACTTTCAACTTGAAAATCAATCTGAGAGATTCAAATTCGAGAGATCTAATTCTAGAGATGCAGAGAGCCTCAAAGAGAGTTTCTTTGAGAAGAAAAAATGTGAGCTAATTTGTGAAGTTTTACCCACAAATTGAAGATACATAGTTATTATATTTTGTGAGAGATCCACCTAAGGGTGAAGTTTGTAATTCCATTTATTATAGTGGAAGTCTTTAAGCGGCCTACGGGTCTCCTGGTTTTTACCTCCTTTTTAGAGGGTTTTCCACGCTAAAAATTGTAGGTGTTATTTTGTTGTATTTTAGTTTGGGAAATTATCCTGGGATTGTAGAATTTATTTCTTTACAACCATCGATTTTTCCAACAATTCTCTACATCGAATTTCACACTTATTGAATTCTTTTTTTTGGTTTTGTGTCATTGTAGATTTAGTTCAAAAATGGAACAATCGAAAATCAATTGGAAGAAGGTAGAATTGAGATTTGTGGAAGACGAAATCTACGAGCGGATAAATGCTCCGAGAAGTCTTCGTTAACGATGAAGCTTGGTTCTGCATGCCTCGTAAGATCTCTCTCAACCTCATTTTTTCTTCGATGAATTGAATTTTGGAGGTTTTTCTTGAAGAGTTGAGAAAGTTTTTTTACTTGCAGATTGTAGGGTTGAGTCTTGGAACTCAATCAACTAGTTTTGCATGAAGATCTCTGGCTTGGAGATGAAAAGCGCGAGAAATCCGAAGGAGTACGCCTGAGGAGCAGCGCTACGCCACCTCTCAGCGATTCTCCAAATACAAGCAAGCAGAGGGATGGAGAGAGCAATTAGAGGCATCATTTAAAACAAGAAGGAACGAAGAAAC
This sequence comes from Paratinospora sagittata, assembly GCA_035771175.1. Taxonomy (NCBI): domain Eukaryota; kingdom Viridiplantae; phylum Streptophyta; class Magnoliopsida; order Ranunculales; family Menispermaceae; genus Paratinospora; species Paratinospora sagittata. The sequence goes on along the minus strand of JAYMFD010000411.1, from coordinate 22,841 downwards.
ATTTGATTGTTACACGAGAATCAATCGATTTGGACGTTGGAAGGAGAAAACTCATTTATGGTGAAAGAAGGATGTGGTTGGGATTCAAAAACTAAAGTATAAAAATTAGGAAATGACTTTTTTTTGTTTTCTAAAATCACCCTATTTCCTTTATTAAATCGTAAAAATATTGTTTTTCAATCCAACCAATCAAACAAATTTTTTATATTTTTCAAATTTAACATATAAAAAATAGCTTTTTAATTCCCAACCAAACGAGGCCGAAGAGTCTCGAGGTTTTCTTGGGCATTCAAAGGTGAGAAGTTGAAGCCACAGGAAAAGTGCAAAATTTAATCTAGCTCGCGGGAACGTGCGCTACTAGTGTTGGGTTGCTATTAAATGGGTTTTGATAGCTTTGTAAATTTGTTATGAAATAATATATTTATAATAACATTTGAAAATATTATTATTCTTACTTAAAATGCTATTAAAAAAATTATATCTATAACTGCTACATAAAAGATTTATTTATGGCATTTTTCTATTATATTTTATAGCACTTTATAAATAGTGCTATAAAGCAATGCTATGAAAAATACATGTTCTTGTAGTGACATATATAATACCAAGCAAGAATTAGGTAGCATTTCTTGCTTAAGTTGAGCATGAGTGTGTGCTTTCTACCTTGTTGAATTTAAAAGGTTCGCGTATATGTTGGTTTTTTAACCCTAATCAACCAATCAAACATTCAACGAAGTTCAATCTAAACAATTTGTTATTCAATCAATCAAAGATAAAAAAAACCTTTCTTACAAACAATTAATCTTTCACTCAATCTATCAATCTCTTGTCCAATCAATCTTCTCAACTCTATATCTCCAATTAATCAAGGACTCTTGGTATTTATAAACCTAGATATCTCCTTTGACTTAACCGCACACACACTTTAATACAATTAAGAAACTAAAAATAAAAATAAAAATAGAAACCTACTAAAACCAATACATATTCTATTTTTATTTATTGGACTCTTGAACGACTGGACATTTTCAATTTAAGTTTGAACCAAAATCATAAAAGTATGCACTTAATAAATCATAGAAACAGAAGCAAAGCTGTACACTTTTATTTCTACAAGAAGTTAAAACAACTGATGAAAAACTAACACAGTGAATACATTTTATGTATATATACATAAGTCTTTATCAAATTAAACTACTCATGATCAACATACATATAATAAGAAAAGTTCATCGTCCTGGTGATTGCCATTGCAAATTTCAGCCATGGCACCAGAACCAACATGTTCTAAATGCAACTGATCTTAAATTAAATATTAATTCACTCCATATTCATTTTTCCTCTCCAATGATTCCTGAGCCATTAGTCGAAATTGAATCTTCTGTAAGTGATCGATCAAACGAGGACCCTTCATCATCCTCCAAGCCACTAATTTTTATGGATTCAACCTCTCTCAAAACCTGACTCATATCTGGCCGTTTCTCTGGGGACTTTTCACAGCACCACAGTGCAACTTGCAGTAGTTTCATCATTCCTTCAGCTGCATTTCTCCTCATACAACCCTGTGAAATCTCCGAATCGAAAATCTCAGCCGTCCATTCTTCTCTAACGGCTCTATGAACCCAACTAAATAGGTCCACTCCGTTGGTTCCCATAGGCGCCGAGTAAGTGGAGACTCTACCTGTTAGAAGTTCAAGAAGTAGGGAACCATAGCTCCAGACATCAGCTTTCTTTGAGATTTTCTTCAGGTTTTGGTATTCTGGACTTTTGAATGAAGCCAACCGTTGCGTTGCAATGGGCAGGGTGATTAATGAAGCTAGACCATAATCAGAAACAAGAACCGCTCCGTTCTCATCAAGGAGAACATTTGAAGATTTCAAGTTTCCGTGGGGGATGGCATTTACTGACTTTGTATTGGCATGAAGAAACTCCATTGCTCGGGCTACGCCTTTAGCTACTGCTATCCTTGTAGTCCATTTGAAAGGAATCCTGTTCTGGCCTCTGCCTCCTGCTTTTGAAATGATCAAAGAAGTTGGAATAATTCCTATGAAAATTAAAGGGTGATAATGGCCTAATAAGGTCAGGTGTTAATTTTAAATTATGAGAACCGAATACTACATATATTCTAAATTTCTAACTTAGAAGCTTGCATGACTAAGGGCACGGATCATATCATCCAATTGATTTTACCATATTATAATGTAAAGATTTCCTTAGGATACGTCTCAAGTTAGAACTATGTAGGAATGGCTGCCATTTTTAGCAGATGAACATAGGCATAAAGGATAAGAAATCAAAAAGATGCTATTAGCACCCTGTTCATAAAAAGAATTGGATTAGTAGTACACTCACCATGAATGAGATCAAATAAGTTCCCTTTCTCTGCAAATTTGTAGACTAACAACTTCTCATCTTTTGAATAGTAATAAGCAAAAGGAGGCAACAGATTTGGGTGCTTCAAATCAGCAAGCGCTCTTATTTTCTTGACAAATTCTTCTCTACTTAAAGCCCTCAAATCCCTCAATCTCTTAACTACAACATCCGGTCCATCATTTAGCATGGCCTTGTAAGCATTTCCAAAGTTCCCTTTTCCCAGCATCTCGGCAGAAGCTTTGAAAAGATCATCAATTTCAAATTCATATTCTCCGTTGATGAACACAAGATTCCTTCTATCTTCCCCTCCATCTTCTCTATTTTCTCCTCTCTCTACCTTCTCATTATTCTTCGCGGTGCCCCCATCTTTTCTCTTTGTCACTTCGATCTTTTTATCTTTGTTGTAGCAGTGTGTAAAGAACACCGCTGAACTGACTACTGCAATAACAGTCAAAACCAAGAAAAGTGCAGTAATTGTCTTTCCATTGAAAGATCTATCATCATCATTATTTTCTGATAAATCAGATTTGCTTTTAGCACCAAGGCAGGTAATTAGAGTTGGTGACCCACACAAGCCCGGATTGCCAATGTACGAAGAGATGTTAAACGATTGAAGAACTCTAGTTTTTGGAATCTTTCCAGAAAGATTATTGTTGGACACATTGAATTCTTTCAAGCTCTTCTGACTAAATCCTGGGATTGGACCCATCAAATTGTTGTCTTGAAGCTGCAATGACTCTAATGCTAGAAGACCCAGTAATGAGTGCGAGATAGTCCCTTCAAACATATTACTAGATAAATCAACATGAACCAATTTTGTATTGGACGAGAAATCCATTATATTTCCTGATATCCAGTTGTTCTTGAAGCTTAAACTAGACAATTCGGTGAGGTTGGAGAAAGCATGAACGTGGACTTTACCTGTTAGACCAAGTCCTTCGAGAGATATTCCGTTAACTCGATTGTTGAGGCACTGAATTCCAAACCAGCTCGATGAGTTCTCCAAGCAGTATTGAAGGCCATTCCAGTTATTGTTGAGGAAAGTGTTGTTGAATTTATCCTTGAGAGCATAGAGGGCATCCCTCTCTATGATATTATAGTACTGTTGTAGAGGACCATCTTGAGCAACAACATGAAGATGAGTGGGAAATATAAGAAGAAAAATGGAAAGAAAATTAAGTAAATATGAGATTGGAGAATGGAGAAATCCCATTGTGATGGAGGCAAAAGGAGAGAAAATGCAGATGTGTGTGAGCGAGAGAAAGAGAAGTCTGCACAAGAAGTGATGGTAATTGGATATTCTTTTGGGAGTGTCATTACAGCTAAATGTTCTCCGTTGAAGAAGAAAACAAGGGAGGCTTTGATTTATTTGCTGAGACTTCAAGGAGAATATTTTATATATATGGTAGGAAGGCCAGGTTGAAGTTTTCACACCTTAGGTCCATTCAGCAAAATGTGTTGCTTATTAGTTATTTCTATTTAAGGTTTTGAATTCTTCAATGGGTATTTGGCATTAGGCCGTTTGATTTAGATTCATGAAGGTATATATTTAAAGAGACGTGTTATGTCATGTGGGATCTAAGGCCAATGTAACAAGGTGATGTCATCGTCGGGAGTATAAAACAAAGGGATTTTTAGAGATTTGGTTCTTTAGCTATTAGTATATAGAGGAGAGGTCGTATAGTTTCTAAAATTAGAGTTTGGGTCCTCGACCAATCAATTTGTTAGTTGTCAGTCAAATCATGGGTTGTACTTTACCATTTTGCCCTTATCCCATTTAGCAATCAGCTCATCTCTCGGTCAAAATATTTACTAATCGGCAACTTCTTTAAAAGGCCATAACTTTTTCATTTCAACTATAATTTGAGTGATTCAAAAGGCGTTGGAAATATATTTTCTTCCCCTTTTCCAATACATTTTGAATCACTCAAATTGAAGTTAGAATTAAAATGTTATGATCATTTAAATTTTACTTATACCATTTTGACGGATCGGTCAACATCTGTAAAATTAACAATTATTTAAATTAAAATGACCATAATTTTTTGTTTTATTTCTGATTTGAGTTATTCAAAATGCATTGAAAAGAGGAAGAAAATATATTTCCAACAAATTTTGAATCACTCAAATTGGGGTCGAGATGAAAACATTATGATTATTCAAAATTTACTTACCGATCGGTCAACTTACTTATCGTTCGGTCAAGATTTTCACTGATCTATTTAAAGTAATCATAACGTTTTCATTTTAAATTCAATTTAAATAATTCAAATTAAGTTGGAAAGATAAGGAAAAGATCTTTCCAACGCCTTTTGAATCACTCAAATCGGAGTCGAGATGAAAACGTTATGGCTATTTAAAGTTTATATACCAAAATTATGACCAATCTACTTAACATGACCATAAAGTTTTTATTTTAAATCCGATTTAAATGTTTTAAAATGCATTGGAAAGAAGAATAGTTGATCTTTACAAAGCCTTTTGCATCACTCAAATCGGAGTTGGGATGAAAAAATTATGGCTATTTGAAATTTAAGTACAGATTGGTCAACTTACTAATTAATCAACTTATTTATTGATCGGTAAGTAAGTTGACTGATCGGTAAGTAAAATTTAAATAGTAATAACGTTTTCATTCCGACTCCAATTTGAGTAATTCAAAAAGTATTAACTCTTTTCATCGCATTTTAATTCATTTAAATCGAAGTTAAAACAATAAAGTTATGGTCATGCTAAATAGATTGGTCTGAATTTTGACCGATCGGTACGTAAACTTCAAATTTTGACCGATATGAGTGATTCAAAAGGCGTTGGAAAGATCTTCTCTTCTTCTTTCCAACACATTTTGAATTATTTAAATCAGAATTAAACCAAAAACGTTATGGTTATTTTAAATAGATCGATTAGAGTCTTGACCGATCAATAATAAACTTCGAATAGCCATAACATTTTCATCTTGACTCCGATTTAAGTGATTCAAAATGTGTTGGAAATATCTTTTATTCTTCTTTCTAACGCATTTTGAATCACTCAAATTTGAGTTAAAACGAAAATGTTATGGTTAATTTAATTTAAAGAATTATTTACTTACCAAATGTTGACCGATCGGTAAGTAAACTTCAAATGACCATGACTTTTTTGGTTTAACTCCGAGTTAAGTAATTCAAAATACGCTGAAAAGATAAAAAAATATCTTTCCAACATCTTTTGAATAACTCAAATAGGAGTCGAGATAGAAAAAAATTATGACTTTTTGAAGAAGTTACCAATTAGTAAATATTTTGACAGAGAGATGAGGTGATTGCTAAATGGGAGAAGGACAAAATGATAAAGTGCAACCCTGATTTGACTGACAGCTAAGGAATTGTTTAGTTGAGGACCCAAACTCTAATTTTAGAAACTATAGGACCTCTTCTCTATATATTAATAGCTACAGGACTAAATCTCTAAAAATCCTTTAAACAAAAATTATGAACAAAAAGGATGGAGTATTGTATAATTCACAAGTCTAATATACTTAATGAGATGAACAAAAATAAAAGGCTTTAGCTTACCACATAAAGATTATGGTATGTTAAAAAAATGAAGAAGAAGGAAAAGAAATTTTAATTTATGAATTTAATAAACATATGCCAAGCAACTTTAAGTTAATCATGGTTCTGCCATTTATCATTAACATCACCATTAAAAGTGAGAAAAAAAACTTATATATGGTAGATAAACCTTCACATAATTTTTTCATTTATTTTATTCATAATACCCAAGTAGGTGCTTAGACCGGTGGTACACTCACAGACGGGATGTGATGCAGTTACTAACAGAAAGATGCGCAGAAACACAACATAGAGACAAAGTTTCTTTTTATTAATTGTAAATGTTTCTAGTATAAGATGAGGGCAGTTTAATGACCACCCATTCCAAGGGAACATGCTCCCAAAAATTTTCCTAACTAATTACATAGTGAAGTCAAGGGTTACAAAACATGGGCCCATGTACCTCTGCCCAGATCCACCTTAAGCTCTTGAAAAGTGGTTAGCAACGGGATGAGCTATGGCTCAGTGGGTAAAACAGATATTCCGTGGATTATGACAATTGAACAAGAGAACATCACAATCATAATCATCAGATAAACATAGTATAAAGTCATTAACAATGTACAATATCATAAACCGATAAACACTCATAACGTGTCGTCTCGTAAGGGTTCGTGGCCAGGTACTATTTTGGGTTCACATACAAATGTCCATATTCAGTGCGATTCATCACAAGTTCACACTGTATGTCCATCTCTAAGGAAATTTATATATAGTCAGATGACTTCAATAATAAGGTACAACTCGGTCCGTATGTCTCTGTTTGGCTGACACAATGAAGTTTATAGCAGAGACGTACCGCCTAGGGTTAACTCAATTAGGTGAGAATTTATGCGCTAATGATCAATCCATAGGCCGCAAATGACTTACGTCCCTAGATGGTTATGTCATCTACTAACTTTCATGTATAATTCTAATGCACAATCAAGTGTGTGAAGGTTCGGTCTCGGATTTACATTGGGCATGATTTGGTAGCGTCTGGTGATGCCTATAAGGATTGGCCACACTAACGTGCATGTTGGCTTAGGTGTGTCCAAGAGGGGGTGAATTGGACACTTAGACAAATTAAAAAATTAATACAATAACAAACAATAAAGTGCGGAATCAAATGAAATTGATACAACAAATTTATAGTGGTTCGGCTTCTTGCCTACCTCCATTACCTAACCTCCTCAGCTAAGATTTGAAAAACTCCACGAACAGATCTTTTTCACAGGTGAAGACCAAACCTTTACAACCTCTTGACTTACAGGCTAAAGACTACCTAAACATTCTCAACTAACAGGCTTGAGAACAACCTAAGTGCTCAGTTTCATGGGTTTGAGCAAACCACTATCTTAGGTACAAGATAAAGTGAAATCAGTAGTTCATATAACTACTTTTACAACACTTGATACAGTTACAAAAAATATGAAATGACATACAACTATATCCTATGAACAATCTTTCAAATTTCCTCTTCAGCAAGTAATGATACAAGGTTTAAAACTGTGCTGAAAATTTGAGTGAAAATAGTTCTTTCTTCTTCAAACAGATTTCAATGAAATAGATAAAGTGTAAGCTCAATATGAAAATCTTTTGAATGAAACTTGTTTCAAAGACAACACTTTGAAGAACAATTTAACTTTGATAAACGATTTGAAAATTTGACTAACTTTCAAAACTAATGGCTCGAAAATTTTCAGTGTTATGTGTTTTGAATCTAAGTACTAGTATATATAGACTTAGTTGAGATAAAGTTGTTGAGCATTTGATTTGAATTTCAAATATGAACGTTTGCTCACAACGGCTTTAATCTTTCATGAAAATGGTAAGTCTGGTTTCTTAAGACTAGTTCTGGTACAATTCAAATAGCATGAAAGAAGGAAGTTTTGGTGAACACGATTCCTGCACCTGAACTGTCAGCAATTAAGTTGACAGTTGCTTTTTCAAAACTTATGTCAGTGTTGGATTAGCGGCCTGATGTTCAATCAACATCCTGGCGCATAATACCAACTTTTGTCATTTTGTTCCTTGAGGGAGCTTATGAAACGCGACCTTGCTACTGAACTTTGAAGTGAGGGCGCTACTGGATCGTAAGCATCCTGACTTACTAAAGACACTTTGAACCGTAAGGGCGCTACTGGAACGTAAGCGTCCTAATATTAAAAAGACTTAAAAATCGAAAATGCTGATAAACAATTAGCGTCCTTAGGTGTTTAACAATCAGCGTGCTGACTCATTTTAAAACAAAATAATATAAGGGCGCTACTGTACCGTAAGCGTCCTGATGCTTGAAATACATAAGTTCAATCAGCGTGTTGATATTCAATCAGCGTGCTGATATTCAATCAGTGTCCTGATAAGTTCATTTGGTTGAATTAATGAGGGCGCCACTCAAGACGTAAGCGTCCTGATAGATAAGAATATTTTCAACCTAGAACCTTATTAGCATCTTAATGTATCATCAACGTCCTAATGTATCATCAGCGTCCTAATGGACACTAATTTTTTTTTTTTTGACATTTTTCAACATTTTAAAGCTCGATTGAACAGGATTAACACTCGATATTTTGAATCAAATCAAACATTGAAAATTTATTGTTTAATTAATAAAATCAACGAAAAATACCTCAAAATCAAATCGATTAAACCATGCAATTATGCATATTTTGTGAATCTTGCTGGAAGTTATTTGAGCTAAATTTTTACATTCTAAGTGCTCAAAACTTGAAGCCTTGATCTTGATTAATCAATCGTCTTGTACGCTCAACTCTTTGATCTTGATTCCTGATATTTCTAAAACACTTAACAAGATCATTAGATACTCAATTGAGTAGTTTGGAATCATTGAAACATTTACATCATGGGCTTTCTTGAGATAACAATCTCTCCCTTTTTGATGATTTCAAACACTCAAATACCATTTGGCTAAGTGATACATAGATACACATATTTTCATACAAATCACATTAGCATGGCATAGAGATATCAAAGATTGCATTCATTCAAGATCAATCAAACATTTAATGCTCAATGCAAACATAAAAACAGATTATAGTCATGATCAGATCAAATACACAAATATAAAGTATCAAAAATATGTATTCATTCAAGTACACATTCCCCCCTCCCCCCCTTAAATGTTCATGTAAGAACTCCCCTTAACTTGCAGCTTCCCTTTGCAACTCTAACTTAGTCTAGTATATGTCCATTTCTTCTCCCCCTTTTAAAAACATCAAAAAGTTAGACTAGCTAGAGGTGAGGTTTTTCCCTTTTCTTTTTTTGTCATCCTCCTTCTTCTTTGATCCACTTGAGCTGCCTTCCTTCATCTTAGATCTACTGGAATGTTCTTCATTATCTTTGACTTGACCTACGTTCCTTATGCCCTTAAGAAATTTATCCAGTACAATCGTTGAAACACTGGATTTGTACAAATTTGGAGGTGGAGCAGGCTTAACTCCCTTTGCACATCTGTTAGCAAGACCGACAACAAACTCTGAAGATAGTGTGTGACCTTTAAACTCAGGTCTGGTTAGATACTTGCGTTCAAAACTAGGAAACCTTTGAGCTTTTGCTGCTGGTGAAGGTGAGATCCTCCGTGACACTCTGTGCAATGGCTCTCCATCAGACTCTTCTTCTTTTTCACATTCCAGAATGCCTAAAAGTCTATCAGACTCTTTTGAACCTTGTGGTCTCGTGAAAGCTGGGGCTCTGGGTGCTGGTAGAACATTCACTCCACATTTCTCTAAGAGATGAAAGAGCATTCCAAATCTCTTCATACTCATAGCAATGTATCATACTGTGGAATGAAGTATGCTGTTCATTTCCTTGAAGTGATCCTCGAAGAAACCAACTACACTTTTCACTCGATCTGCTGTAGTGGTGATGGTATAAGAGAGATCTATAATAGTAGATGCTAAAAAAGGCATTTTGTACTCAATGGAGCACATCTTCTCATATGTTTGGTTGACAACATAAAAAATCTTGTTCAACCTACTGTCCTCAGAAGGTGCTGGCCTAGTAGTGTCAACCAAAACACTGTCTTTCAGACTTGTGATGGCATTTAGCAGTAGATCAAGATCAGTTTTACGAGATACTTGATCAAGAATTGCATTCATCACTGGCTGTAGACCATCTGTGGTTGCCGTATCCTTTGAAGATTCAACAGCATGACCCTTCATACTCTGAATGTCTTCATAAATCTTCTTCAGGAGAACACCATTTGATCCATCTTGTGTTGAACTGGGCAACATTATCTTTTGCTGACTTGATTGAGGTTGAGGTTGGCTTGGCTGTTGAATCTAAATCTGAGCTGGCTATGGCTGAGGTTGTGGCTGAGTTGGTTTACGACCAATTAAAGTTACAAAGGCCTTTGTAAATGCCTTGATGGATTGTAAATTCTCTTGAATATCCTTCATCACACTGTCACTTGGAGTGTTTGAACTTGATGATGGGAAAACGTGCATGGCCACAAATTGTTTGTCCATGAGCTGCACCACTTGACTTAGCATATCTGGTGCTTGAATCAAATGTTTGGTGCAAGCCTTTTTTTCTTCAAGTTCTTCATCCTTTAGCTGTATCAACTGTTTGATTGCTCCCAACAACTTAGTATTCTGCCTGCTCTGCTCTTCTCTCATTCTTTCTAACAGTTTGAAGTTTATATATTCTTGATCCTCTCTAATTCTCCTTTGAAAATCCTCTTCATCAAATTGTGGAACTGTTGGTTCCTTGTAATGAGAGTAAGATGGTGAAGATTCATCATCTTGATCACCAGCCACATGTGCAACACTTTCTTCTTTATCTGCCTCATTGTACTCTTCTTCTTTAACATGAGGTACAATGGCAGTTTCATCAAATCTTTCCTCATGAATTGACATAACAACTTCCTGGAATCCTTCTTCAGGAACTTCCTCTGGAGGTTCAGAAAAGGCTCACTCATTTTGATCATGGGGTTCCTCTTCCATAGGAGCATCCCTTAGAGATGGAAAATCAGAAATTATTCTTTCAGAGTCCTCTCCAACTCTTTCTTGAAGTTGTGCCTCGACAACAACTTGGGCAATATGATTTACTTCTTTCATGGTTTGATCAGCTTGTTCAACCTAAACATCTTCTACAACTTGATCAGCTTGTTCTTCTGCAGCATGATCAACTTGTTCTTCCTTAGCATGAACAACTTGTTCTTTTGTAGCATGATCAGCTTGAACTTCCTCTCTTGCTTCAAGTGATCCAGTCTCCACCTCTTGTGGAACTTCAGACATAGGGAACCATTTTTTCAAAGCAGAAACATACACATATCTCATCAATTTGATAGTTGTCTGCCCAATGTAGTGATATCTGCTGGTCTCTTTGACTTCCTCTCCTTTAAAGTCAACTCCACTTCTTTCAAACAAAGCAGTAAGGTACATCCTAAATGGAAGTCCTCCTCATCGACTAATAACAATATCGATAACATGAATGAGGATGTGGTCTAGATTTATTTTCTTCTTTTGAAGAATGCACCAAATCAAGAACAAATCAAGTTCATTGACATTGTCCCTGCTACTAGACTTGGGTTGAATGATGCGGGTGATGATATTGTGAATAATCCTAGGAATGAGCTTGAAGGATTGGTTGGTAAGCTTCTTATCAACACACACATGGTCTTTCTTTCTTGAAATAAGATCCCAGGCAGATAGGCTATCATAGCCTGGGAATTGGAATTTTCCCTTGGTGAAGGAAAGTATATGGGCACTTTCATCACTCGGCAATGAGAATGTTTCAAAGATAAATTGGAGTGAAATCTTTATGGTTTTACCCTTGACCTTAAACTGTCTTGCAAGTCTTATCTTAGGCTTATTGTAATACCCTAGGTTTGCACAAAAAAAAAAAAATTTCTCGGGTACCTGCCCGAACGTTCAGGCGCAACGCCCGAATGTTCCTATTTAAGGAACCCCTCCCCCTCATCATTTCTCACACCAAAACCACCCCTCCTTGTGATTTTCCTTTTCTCTTTCACTTTATTTTGAGTTTTTGTCTTCTCTTTTGAGACTCTCTTCCCGAGACTCTCTGCGCAGTGCAACACGGTTCTGCCCGGAGGAAGGCGCCAGTTTTCAAAGGAGTTTTTATCTGAAGTTGGGGAACAAAACATAGGTTTGCGTGTCTTATAACTTTTATTAAAGTTTACATTCATTTATCATTATGTCTACTATTCATTTACACTGCATTATTAAGTATAATGTTCATATTGTTATACTTATGCCTGTACAATTGGAGTTCATGTATTACATTGTTGTTATGCCAGATTAGTGGTTAATCTGGCTCAACCAGACTCAGTCTTGTCCTCAGTAACTTTAAATAGTGAACGGGAGGCAGCGTGCTGCTCTAGACGATTGGTATTTAAGTAGACCTCGTGTCTCACCTCTCAACTGGAGACTGATCTGGTTGGTCTTATTTGAAAACTCTCAGCTTATAGAAGTAATACTGAATGTCCTAACCTTGCACGTAGTGATACCGACCCTGATAAGGATCACTAGACGTTGCCAAATCCAGTCTAAATGTTAAGTAAAGATCGGACCAGTTCATGCATTGGCATCATACATAGCACCACCTAGGGACCTATGTGGTTTATGATTCATAGAATAGTTAGAAGCGATGCTCGCTATTCATTATATTTTCTCTAGAGAGGGACAGACAATGAGAACCTGGCTACTCCTAGGGAGGGACATCTGTACGTGAATCCAGAGCGTCGTTCCTGAGGAGGGACGTACAATGAGAACCCGGCTACTCCTGAAGAGGGACATCTGTACGTGAACTCAGGCGATGTACAATCATCAAACCAATACGAGACGGTGTCATGCATAAATACATGTTGGATTGATTATGATGCTCTGATGTGTATTTAAGATATTTGATTATGAAGTTTTCTTTATTAATTGTTATATTCACAAACTATTTTACCCACTGAGCGTGTAGCTCACCCCGTTGTTATTCAATTTTTCATAGGAGATTAGGGTGGACTGGGTGCAGGTTTTTGGACCCACATTTTGTACCCTTTGTATTATTCATTGGGGATTTTGGGAGAATGTTCCCTTAACTATTTCAAGTACAATTATATTTTGAAATTAATGAAATCAGACTTGTACTTAATCGTGTTTTCGCGCACTCTGTTATTGTTATAATGCATTCGCGCCCCGTCCGTGAATGTCCCGCCGGTTTTGGAGGGTCCGGGCGGGGTGCGACATATAATGGTATCAGAGAGTAAGGTCCACGGCCCGCCCAAGTCCACCAAATTAGGGGCAGAAATTATTTATTAGATATATATATCTCTAGAACTATATATATATGAATTATATATAGTTGAGATTTATATTAAATATATATCTAGAAAACTATATAGTTTTTATATAGTTTAGATTCAAATATATATATATATATATATATATATATATATATATATATAGTTATGATTAAATATATATATCTATATATCTACGAATATATGAGATATATATATATATATATATATATATATATATCATATTGCTAGTGAAAAATTTGGGTTAAATGATAACATAAACATCAAGAGAAAAATAGAAAATATTGTCTAACGGACAAAACATAAATCTTAAAAATATTTGGAATATATTTTGTGCCCTTCACAAGCTTATTTTCCTTTCAACAAAATAATGGCCTCAAGTGAAGGAACGACTTCCGGTAGTAAGGAACCAATTCCCACCAGACTCAAGGAAGTGTTCAAAAGGGGCATTATGACTATGAGGAGTATCGACAATAGAGATCTCCGCCTCCATCTGATCCTTCACGAAAGACTGGCAACACTGGGGTGGTTAAACATAACAAAAGTTGAGGGTCACGTCTCTTACAACTTGATGAAATCCTTCTACGAAGCCATGTATTGCGTAGGACTTCAAGAAGATGGGATCAACCCTGTTTTGGAGACAACGGTCAGGGGAACAAAGATTTTTATCAACGTCGAAATTATTGCGCGACTTATGGAGATTTCGGTTGAAGATAGAATCATTGATCTACACGAACCCCAGACAGTTATAGAGATCGCGGAGTCCAACGAACAGTTGTTCAATTCCCTCGCTAAAAACCCGTACACCCAATCGACGTACGCCCTCCTCCCAAACAATCTCCTTAAACCACTTCTTGCCTGCCTTGGAAAGATTGTATTCGGCAACATCTTGCCGGAAAAGGTGACTAGAGGTGCTATGTCAAGGGCTCAACTTCTTGTGCTATACTATATAGAGAAGAAAATTAAGGTCTCACTACCTCACATCATCATCCAACAAATGTTACGGGTGATTCAAAACCCTTTAAGAAAGGAACTCCTCGACTACGGAGTCTTGATCATGAGGATGCTATACGAGGCAAACATCAACACTTATGATGAGTCTACGAAGCAGATCATTGAGGCAGTTACAACAACCTCTATCTTCAAGACATTTGTCACAAGTGGAGGGGTAACTGACGAGGAAGTATTAGGCACGACTTTTGGAGGAAATGGCGAAAGAATTAGAGACGAAAATGGACGTTGTTACCGAAAAAGTCGACGCAAGATCCCTGTTAGGGAGGTACCAAATAACGAGCAAAACCAGAACCCTACGTCAGACCCAGCCTCGAATAATGATCCAACCGAGCACCTATTCTCTAAGGAAGATTTATTTGCCAACCTAAATCAACAACAACCAAATCAGGATAGACAAGAAGTTCTAGCAAATCCACCTTCCTGGAACTTGCCAACTCAAGGCAATACTATGTACCAAAGGTTTCCAACTCCTGAAGTACCGTATCAGGCAGTTCCACAAGTTCCTGTGAACCAACAACAAAAAAATTTTGCGACACCAAATCTTGGAAGACAGAACATCCCAATGAGCCCATTGTTTCAAGACTTTTTAACCCAAGCATATCCAAATGTCCAAGGGGTTCCAGTTAGGGAATCCCCGTATAGTCAAAACAACTACCCCAGACCTATGAGTCAATAGTACGGCCAATACTTTCCACCAATGCCTACGACCTACCCTCCATCTATGGGACAGTCAACCCATCAACCATCGATGGGACAATCGACTAACCCATTCGAGCAGTTAAATGTGATCGTAGCTAGCATTGCTCGAATAGAGGTGACCCAAAATACTTTGTTAACACGTATGGAAAACGTCGAAGAACAATGAGCAAATTCTCAACCTTCTTCTAGTAGTCTTTTTGTACCTAGCAGGAGGTCTAGAAGGAGCAGTAGTAGGCAGGAAAATCAGGAATGATCACTGACATTATAAAAATGTATTTTAAATATGAATGAAATGTTTTGTTTAAGACTATCTTTGGTGGGCCGACTTACAACCATTTTTTCTTTCGTATCACTAAAATGTAGAGTGGTACGGGACACAACAAAATTAGAGGATACTAAATAAAATATGGAAGAAAGAAAACCCACGACCTTATGTGAAAAGAAACAAATGGAGAAAGTTGCATTACTAATATTATCACTAAGTTTACACGGTATGAGACGAGTAAACTTGGACGATGCTGATGTTTTATAGAGACCGTGTTCATACAACTTAATTTGGTTGACACCCTTATTACCAAATTGATGTGGTATGGGACACACAAATTTGGATAATAATCGAAGAGACTAAGCGAAAGAGTTTGAATATATAAGATTGCGATAGAACATTAGATCAGGATACTTATCGAGGAAAATCTTAGAATTTTTATGACTCGTATGGATTTTCAATGAAATATATATGTATGTTCACAAAAACCAGAACCAAAACATTTGAAATACTTGCAAAGTTTTATACTTATTATATAAATATTTTAACCTTGTTTTTTTTACACCATGGCCAAACATACGAGGCACATAAGATTCTTTAATTCCTCAACAAAAACCTTACACTATACTTAGAAAAATAGGTGGTTTTTATTGCAGTACTCTTAAAATTGTTGCTAAGAATACCATAACATTATACTTGGCTACAGTTCCTAAATCATGGTTTTATTTTCTCCTTGCCAGTGAGAAAATGCAAACCAGGAAGAGAGGAAGGCCACATACTGTCCGTCCAACAGAGGAGGTACCTCCTGAGATTCAGAACCAGGAACCCCCGCCTTCAATGACAGCGCGGGCCACACCCGACACTGCCACTAGGTCTGGGCAGGCAGTGCAACCTCAACCCACATCCTTTGCCATGCCTTCGAGTATGGAAGTCTTTTTCGCCGGATTTATCGAGGTGATGAAAGTAACTGTTTAGACGGCCGTTCGTGAGACCGTGGCCAATCAGGTTGTCACTTTTCAGGCACCTGTGAGATCTGGGTCGGAGACTTAAACCGATCAGATTACGAAATACAAGAGGCTACAACCTCTTACTTTTGCTGGCACCATTGATGCTGAAGAGGTGCATAAATGGCTGGATGAGTCAAAGAAGGCTCTTGATGCAATGGGAGTCAATGAGGCTCGAAAGATTCCACTTGCAACCTACCAACTTATTGGTGGAGCAAATACATGGTGGATAACAGTAAAGGAGGAGACCCAAGGGTCAACGCTACAGACATGACTTGGCAACAGTTCGAGTCACTGTTTATTGATGAGTACTTCTCCGGCTCTGTGAAGAGGCAGAAGCGCCAGGAGTTCGCCAAACTATACTAAGGCGGCATGATAGTCAGGGATTACGCTGGTAAGTTTAAAGAATTATCAGTTTACTCTCTTTCCACCATCTCAACGGAGCAAGATAAGACCGAAAAATTCTACAATGGGTTTCATCCTGACATTCGACAAGCCTTGTCGATCTTGGATCTCAAGATTTATAGGGAGGTCGTTGACAAAGCCATGAGTTTTGAACAGGAGAAGATTGTGCAGGAGCAGAGGCTGAATAGGGGAAAAAGGCCCGTAACATTTTCCCAACAAGGCTCACAACAGAGAAGCAAGGAGAAGCCCTACTATAATCAAAACCCAGCCCTCCCAGTCCCTGTTAAGAAGAATGAGGCCACGACACCTGCAACTGAACCATCTAACCCTGGCCAGCAAGGTTTTCGAAATCATGGCCGAGGAGGCCGTAATGGCAGGGGTGGCCGTTGAAACGGCAATGGCAAAGGTGGTGGTCAGCACCACAATCAGCATGGCCAACAGAACCATCAACAGCAGAGGCCGACGTGTTACAACTGCGGCCAGCAGGGCCATGTAAGAAATGCCTGTTCGCACCTTAAGCAACCTATTCCCGTTGTTCCAGTTCAACAAGCACCACCTGCTGCTAATGCCCAACCCAGGCAGAACCGACACAACCAGGGGCAATGGAACCAGGGCAGAGCATTTGCCATCGCTCAACAACCCCTCACAGACAACAATGTAGTCGTAGGTACATTTTCCTTGTTCAATACAATGAAGCATGTCTTGTTCGATTCGGGTGTTACGCATTCTTTTATATCGTCTGCATTGGTAAGACATTTAGGGTTGCATCCTGAACCCACAGAAATCACACTCCATGTCACATTACCTTTAGGATCTGGTACTGACGTGAAATTGTAGTGTTCTCGATGTGAGCTTCGAATGTCAGAACAAATAATATATGCAGATCTTTTTGTGATAGACATTGAAGACTTCGACATAATCCTCGGCATGGACTGGCTCGCACCACTGAATGTAAAGATCGATTGTATGAATAAGCAAGTTCAGTTAACCTTACCCACGGGAGAGTTTGTCAAGATTCAGGGAACAAGGAAATGGATACACAACTCGAGTATTGTACTTCTCAAGGCACAACTTCTAGCTCTATCCCTTAGTGATGAAAATGAATCACCAGCACTGTACCCTCTCGAAGTACACGATGTCCCAGTAATATCTGAATTCCCAACAGTTTTTCTAAATGACTTTCCTGGTCTACCTCCGGTTAGGAAATTCAATTTTGAAATCAATCTCATACTTGGGACTGGGCCTATCTCAATTCCACCATACAGAATGTCAAATATCAAGCTGGTTGAATTGGATAAACAACTGAAGGATTAAAGAGTAATGACTTCATCAGAAAAAGTTCATCACCCTGGGGCACTCCAGTTCTGTTTGTTCGCAAAAAAGATGGTTCATTACGACTTTGCATCGACTATCGCAAGCTGAATAACGCCACCATTAAGAACAGATACCCGTTGCCCAGGATCGATGACTTGTTCGACCAACTTCGAGATGCCAAATACTTCTCTAAGATTGATTTACGATCCGGTTATCACCAACTCCGGATCCGAGAGTCGGACATTGCCAAGACGTCATTAAGAACTCGGTACGGTCACTACGAGTTCTTGGTCATGCCGTTCGGTCTAACAAATGCACCTGTTGCATTCATGGATTTGATGAACCACATCTTTAGGTTATACTTAGACCGATTTGTGGTGGTTTTTGTAGACGATATCTTGATATATTCCTCAATCGAGGAAGACCATAAGATACATATGAAGATAGTCCTCCACACCTTGAGAAGCCACCAGTTGTATGCAAAGTTGAGTAAGTGCGAATTTTGGGCGAAGCGAGTTCAATTCCTAGGCCATGTGGTTTCAGGCAATGGCATTGAGGTGGATCCTTCTAAGGTTGAAGCGGTTTTAAACTGGAAGCAGCCTACCACTGTTACTCAAATTAGGAGTTTTCTTGGGTTGGCTGGCTATTACAGACCCTTAATCAAGGACTTCTCAAAAATTGTTGAACCTATGACAAAACTCACTCGGAAAGATGTGCGATTCATCTGGAATCCCGCCTGTGAAACATCATTTCAGGAATTAAAGAAGCGCCTCATGACGACACCAGTACTAATCATTCCAAGAAATGCACTTGGATTTTCACTATACACCGACGCCTCTCTCTAAGGCTTAGGTTCCGTACTAATGCAAGAAGGCCAAGTTGTCGCATATGCCTCGAGACAACTAAAGTACATCTACACCCAGAGAGACCTAAACCTCCGCCAAAGACGATGGTTAGAATTCTTGAAAGATTATGACTTTCAACTCCAGTACCATCTCGGTAAGGCCAATATTGTGGCTGATGCCCTGAGTAGAAAATCTTATGTTGCTTGCACTCTTAACTTCGAAATGGGGAAGTTGGCTACAGAGATGGAGAATTTTAACATACAACTGATCGAGGAGGGTGCAAGATCACAACTTTTCCAATTATCAGCCAATTCTGAGTTGGTTCGAAAGATTTCAGCCGCTCAAGCCAACGACCTTATATTAATGGAGAAATGCGAACTTCTACTCAGCGGACAAGTCCTTCCTTACTGGTCGGTCTCTGAAGACAGGGCCATTTTCTATGAAAAACGTCTCTGTCTACCGAACGATCTTGAGGTTTGGAAAGAAGTGCTCACTGAGATGCACTGTTCAAGGTTCGCTATGCATCCTGGGGGTGACAAGATGTACAAGGATGTGAAGCGACAATTCTAGTTTTCTGGAACAAAGAAGGAGATTGCACACTTCGTTGCTCGATGTCTCGTTTGCCAACA
The DNA here is from genome assembly GCA_035771175.1 of Paratinospora sagittata. Classification (NCBI taxonomy): domain Eukaryota; kingdom Viridiplantae; phylum Streptophyta; class Magnoliopsida; order Ranunculales; family Menispermaceae; genus Paratinospora; species Paratinospora sagittata. The sequence continues at coordinate 3,424 of JAYMFD010000411.1, read as the reverse complement.
AGTTAAGGCAGAACGAAGACTTCCCTCTGGACTTCTCCAGTCGTTACCTATTGGAGAATGGAAGTGAGAGAACATCGCAATGGATTTTGTTACAGCCTTGCCTCGAAATATTAAAGGGCAAGATGCTATCTGGGTTATCATTGACAGACTTACAAAGTCTGCACACTTTTTGCCAATAAAGTTCACGGATAACCCCGCCATGCTTGCCGAACTATATGAAAGATAAATCATACACCTCCATGGCATACCACTCACGATCGTCTCTGATCGAGACCCTCGATTCACATCAAAGTTTTAGCAAAGCTTCCAGAGTAGAATGGGCTCTAAGATCACCATGAACACAACCTTTCAACCTCAGACTGATGGGCAGTCAGAGCGTCTCATCCAAATCTTGGAAGACAGTTATGGTGTTGCATTTTGGACTTTAATGACGGATGGGCAAAGTACTTACATTTAGCTGAGTTTGCATACAACAACAGCTACCAAACTAGCATCGACATAGCATTGTACGAGGCTCTCTTTGGTCGCCCTTGCAGATCTCCGGTATGCTGGTTAGATATGGCAGATTGACGGCAGTGCATGGCTTTTTCGTAACAATTTTGCCCAAAACAATCCTGTGCCCTCATCTTGGCAGGATCTTCCACCAAAATTGCCAGGCGGCCGAATTCGAGCTACAACACGAATAAGCATCCCACCACTCAACTTACCTCCCCTTAAACGATGCAACCAGCAAAGCCCTACACCCCCATCTGTTAAGCAAATGTTGGAATCTTCTGAGGACGAATCCGACTCCATTTGCTCTCTATGGTTTCATGATGTTGACGATTGCACCGGCTACAGTGCCATTCAGGGACCTTACAGGCACTACCCTGAGCTAGCAAACGATGACGACGGTAGTAAATCTCACACAGATAGCCATCATGACTACTTGGACTAATTTCGAGGGCGAAATCCTTTTAAGGGGGGTAGAGTGTAATACCCTAGGTTTGCACAACAACAAAAAAAAAATCTCGGGTACCTACCCGAACGTTCCGGCATAACGCCCGAACGTTCCGGCGCATGCCCAAACGTTCAGGCGTAATTTTTCCTATTTAAGGAACCCCTCCCCCTCCTCATTTCTCACACCAAAATCACTCCTCCTTGTGATTTTCCTTCTCTCTTTCACTCATTTTTAGTTTTTGTCTTCTCTTTTGAGACTCACTTCCCGAGACTCTCTGCGTGGTGCAACGCGTTTATGCCCGGGGAAAAATGCCAGTTTTCAAAGGAGTTTTTATCTAAAGGTGGGGAACGAAACATAGGTTTGTGTGTCTTTTAACTTTTATTAAAGTTTACATTCATTTATCATTATATGTACTATTTATTTACACTGCGTTATTGCGTATAATGTTCATACTGTCATACTTATGCCTGTATAATTGGAGTTCATGTATTACATTGTTGTTATGCCGGATTAGTGGTTAATCTGGCTCAACCAGACTCAGTCTTGTCCTCAGTAACTTTAAATAGTGAACGGGAGGCAGCGTGTTACTCTAGACGATTGGTATTTAAGTAGACCTCGTCTCTCACCTCTCAACTAGAGACTGATCTGGTTGGTCTTATTTGAAAGCTATCAGCTTATACAAGTAATACTGAATGTCCTAACCTTGCACGTAGTAATACCGACCCTGATAAGGATCACTAGACGTTGCCAAATCCAGTCTAAATGTTAAGTAAAGACCGGACCATTTCATGCATTAGCATCATACATAGCACCACCTAGGGACGTATGTGGCTTATTATTCATAGAATAGTTAGAAGCGATGCTCGCTATCCATTATATTTTCTCTGGAGAGGGACGTACAATGAGAACCTGGCTACTCCTGGGGAGGGACATCTGTACGTGAATCCAGAGCGTCGTTCCTGAGGAGGGACGTACAATGAGAAATCGGGTACTCCTGGGGAGGGACATTTGTACGCGAACTCAGGCGATGTAAAATCATCAAACCAATACGAGACGGTGTCATGCATACATACATGTTGGATTGATTATGATGCTCTGATGTGTATTTAAGATATTTGATTATGAAGTTTGCTTTATTAATAGTTATATTCATGAACTATTTTACCCACTGAGCGTGTAGCTCACCCCGTTGTTATCCAATTTTTCACAGGAGATTAGGGTGGACTGGGTGCAGGTTTTTGGGCCCAGATTTTTTACCCTTTGTATTATTTATTGGGGATTTTGGGAGAATGTTCCCGTAACTATTTCAAGTACAATTATATTCTGAAATTAATGAAATTAGACTTGTACTTAATCGTGTTTTTATGCACTCAGTTATTTTTATAATGCATTCGTTCCCCGTCCGTGAGTTTCCCGCAGGTTTAGGCGCGCCCGGGCGGGGTGTGACACTTATCTTCGAGATTCTAGAAGAACTGTCTAACTAGGTTAGGATACCATCTTGAGTTATGGGTGAGGAATTTGGTCCAACCTCGGAACTCAAACAAAGATAGCTCATCGAGATGTTCAGTGGCAAAGAAATTGAAATCAACAAAGCAACCATCAATTATAGCTCGGGTTGTAAGCTTTTCAGCTTTGTCAATTTTCTTGGACCTCTTGGTTGAGGGTGATGGCTTAGATAATTGTGGAACATCAGTTGAAGTTTTAACTGCATTCACGTTTAAGGGTTCAGAGGCGATGCGTGCCTCAGGAGTTTGAACAAATGGCTCGGATTGGGATTCTTCAACTATGGGTCTCACTCTCTTGGATGGAGATTTGAAGGTGGCGAAGCTCTCTTTCTAGCAGAGAAAGTACGTAGCTTCTTGGTCTTAGGTGCCATCATAGAGATTAGAATAATAATGGAGGTATTCAGAAATCTTTTGGTGAAAACTACGTTTTTGGGGATCAATGGACTAAAAAATGAATTGGAAATAAGATTTTACCCAAGAAATTGAGAAATACAAGCAAAGAAAATTGGATTGATGAACGAAACAGGAGGTTCTGGGTACGTGCTCTTCTTCTTACTTTGTAAGAGACCTAGGGCATTAACGACTGAAGATAGGAACATATGCCGACCCTATTTATACATATTCTTCATTTGGCAAGCTTGCGCTCCTGACACACACTCACATGCCTTTTCTTATTGTCCATTAGCGTCCTAATGGACGATGAACGTCCTTGTGTTTCATTCTCTGGAAATAACGTTGTGTTAGCGTCTTAATCCACTGTAAGCGTCCTCACATAGTTCATACTCTTATGCGTATTTGCGTCCTCCCACACGATTAACGTCCTACTTCAAGCATTCTATGCCTTATAAGCGTCCTCATTCACTGATTCCCATCAGATGCATTGAACCACTTAAATTCGATTTATGAATCAATATCAACAATTAAATTTCACAAATCATCCATCAAATATTGCAATTTGTACAGATCATCATTAATCATG
>JAYMFD010000058.1:0-36281 GCA_035771175.1 Paratinospora sagittata | reverse complement strand
ATGGCTATAGTACTATTATAAATGAGTATGAAATATAGTTCAAAGATTGCAAAAAACTATATTAGGATCTTTGTGTATATCCTTTTTCTAGTGAATGAAAACCCTCAGTCTTGCACTACAAATTTGAGCATAAGCCTAAGAAACTCCCTCATTTATTACCACAAATATATATATATATAGGGGGAAACAGTGACAAAATTAGATTGAAGAAGAAAACTTGTCTTTACAAACAACATCAGAAATGATAGAAGGAATTACATTTTGCCAAGCCATAGAAGAAGTAATTCCCATTACATATTGGGATAATCTATGTGCAACCTCGTTCTTTTCTCTGAAAACCCCGCAGATATAGAAGCAGTTGGAAGAGCCTGAATGTGATTTTTGCAGTCTTCAACTATGATGTTGAACTCGTCTATGCCTGCAAATGGAGCTTTAACAACATTGATAACAACAATAGAATCACCTTCTATATGGTAACCCCTTTTCATTTGAAAACCTCTCCACCTAGTAACCATTCTTAACTGTGCAGTGGTCGTCCTTTGAGTAGTGCCAAATCAGTTCATCCTCTACATTACTTTCATTGAATGGGACCTGAAGAATAGTCTTCAAATCATCCTCCCAAACAACTTGTTGAAGTTCCTCCACATTCCAACTTTTATCAAGAAGAATGAAGTCTTTCATTCTACTTGTCTATGTGAATGACATCATAGTAACGGGTATGTCAAACACTTCTGTCTAGCAATTCATTAATAATCTTGCTCACAGGTTCTCCCTCAAAACTTGGGGCCACAAAACTACTTTCTTGGAGTAGAAGTTGTAAAGACATCTTCTATAGACTATTTCTGTCACAACACAAATATATCTTTGACTTACAAGAGAAAATCAGTATGCTTGGTGCCAAAGAGGTCTCAAGTCCACTATCCCCAACAGAGTCTCTCTCTTTAGATGATGTTCCCCGACTACAGAGACTACAGATGCTACTCAATACCGTCAAGTCCCAGGCTCCATGCAATACCTCTCACTCACTTGCCCAAATATCTCCTTTGCGGTAAATAAGTTATCTCAATTCATGCATTGCCCAACCATTACTCATTGGGCAACAATCAAACGTGTCCTACGATATTTGAAAGATACCATTCACTATGGCCTTCTTCTTAGTAAGCAGTCACCACTAAACCTTTATGCTTTTGTTGATGCAATTGGACGGGAAACTTCGATGATCGAACCTTCACCTCGGCCTCTGTTCTATTTCTTTAAGCAAATTCAATCAGCTGGAGCTCTAAGAAGCAGAAAATCGTAACAAGATCTTCCACTGAAGCTGAATGTAGAGTTGTTGCTTCCACTACTGCCGAGCTAAATTGGGTGCAAAACTTACTTTAAGAACTCAAATTTCCACCCACTTTGACACCGACAATTTACTGCGATAACATTACTACCACCTCTTTATGTGCTAATTCATTATTTCATTCTCAAATGAAACACATCGTGATAGACTTCCATTTTGTTCAGATCAAGTGGCTAAAAAATTACTACTTTTCTCTCACGCTCATACCACTGATCAATTAGCTGATTCACCTACCAAGCCAGTAGCTCGTCAACAATTTTAGAATCATCGTTCCAAGATTGGCATCCATGATGGAAGCTCAATCTTGCGGGGCCATGAAAGGAAAGATATTGTTAATATTCAGCATTGAAGAAAATTTCACCAAAAAGGAAAGAATTCGTTGAGTGATATACATCTCAAAAATGGAATGGATTTCACCAATACTCATTTTTGGAACTTTGTATTTATAATTGTAAATATTTATTTCCATAATTCCATGGTGTAATCTTGGCAAATTATAGCCAATTATTCCTCTTGTAAATTTTATTTGAACACATCCATATACTCAATAAAGCAAGCTCAAGTTTCAGCAACTACCATTTTTCAAGGTGAAGGGGACTTTCTATCACTATTTGAAAAGTTATATATCAAACAATCTGGAGCTCCAGATATAACAAAACATGCAAAGAAGGTGCAAGTCATAATTTTGTATATTTTTACCCATATTTTTAGTACTTTTAGGCTAGAAAATAAAAGAAAAGAATAAAAAAATAGAAAAAATAATAAAAATCTCTTTTAGATCACATTTTTAAGTTTTTAGGTCATTTTTAGGCATATTAGCCTATTTTAGATATGCATTTTTAGGAAAATATATTTTGTAACATTTTTTCATAGGGTTTATTAAGAATTAGTTTGTTGATTTTTTTTTTTTTTAAGAGTTGGAAGTCATTTTAAAGGTCCTAAATAGTATTTTTTCCTAAAAAGCATTGAAAAATTGTTTAATTGAAGTGATTTATTTTTTGATGCTTCACTTGGTCTTTTTTGTAAAGGTATGTTCAGGTTGAAGATTAAATCTAGATTATCAAAAAGAATCTTGAAACTATATGAAATTATTCTCACCTGTAAAATAAAAAAGATTTCATATTTCAAAATGATTAAGAAATCAAATTTGGAAAAAAAAAATAAAAAGATTATCACCCAAGATAGCAACATGATTATGATTTTATTTTTTAAAAAATATTTTGTGCTTAATTGGGGTTGATTTTGTAAAATATTTGGAGAGAATGAAATCTTAAATTATAAGTAAAATATCATTCTTCTGAAAACAAATCAACTCTGTAAAGGGGGCACCCAAGGACCGTCTAATCTCATCTCTACTCTCATTTTTATTTTTATTTTTTAGGTTAGATTTATTTTTAGTTACTCATTTAAGGCTTGAGTAAGGTGACATTGCTTAAGGATTTGACATTCTGTAAGTTTTTTATTTTTTATTTTTTAATGTAGTTATTTTGGTTCTAATATCTCGTCTTTTTATCTATATGTTTCTTTTATTACTTGTTGTTTACTGCTTTCTTTTCTTTATTTCTTTGCTTTATCTTCTTTCAAGTTAATTTAAATTCAGTTCTAGTTTATTCTTTTTTTTTAATTAATTGCTTTTATGTCTAGGATATTATAAATCAAATAATTATTTTTCTTTGACTTATTAAATATATAATATTTTTAATTTATTTTTAAAAAATTCTAAAGTGATTAGTCTAATTCTTATAGATCAACATTGTTAAGTACTACCATTCACTTTGTGTGCTTGCAAATATTTTTTTTATTAATCTATTTAAAAGATCACATCATTATTCATCCCTCAAAGCTTAGTTTTCACTTTTGAGAAGGCCATCCAGACCATCAGTCAGTACAGAGCAAGTTAAGCTCTCCTAGACCTCCAGAGCAATTTTTCAATGGGAACCTCTAGAGGGAAATGCATTGAAAATGAATGTGGATGCAAGGATTAAGCAATTAATAGAATCCATTGGTCTTGGCATTGTCATCAGGGATGGTTCAGGGCAGTAAATGTCGCCTTAGCACAAAAAGCTCAAAGACCTAGTCTCAGCAGAAATAGCAAAAGCATTGGCAGTCTGCAAAGGCTTATCGATCTCTCACGAGTTGGGAATTCCTGTGGGCATAGTAGAGGGAGACTCAGCTAATGTCATGAAAGCTCTCAATTCGTCCAGAATTCAACATGATCATAGGTGATTGTAGACAACTCTTTGGAACCTTTCCAAATATCAGTATTAAAAGTGTGTAGAGAAAGCAATATGGCAGCCCACCGTCTCGGTAAATATCCTCTCTGTCTTGATGATTTTGCTGTACGGGTGGAAGAAACCCCTCCAGTTTTGGCAGATGTAATCTGTTGGAAACGTAGTGAGCACACAAACTCTAAACAAGAAAAAAATATTGAAGAAGGAGAAGGACTTGAGCTTGCACTTGAACTTGTGCACTTTGCTTGATTTGAAAATGAGAAATACATGAGGTATTTATAGAACCGTACCTAGGCAAATACAATAAATGCATACATGAATCTTCACATACATGAACCACTAAGTTCATGGATCTTCACATACATGAACCACTAAGTTCATGGATCTTCATATACATGAACCACTAAGTTCATGGATCACACTATTCTAGGTACATGCATGTTTTCATTAACTTCTAGATACATTCATGAACCTATTAAATATGTTCACATTAAGATACATTCACTATAAAGTTTCCAAATGAATCATGTTTACTATAAATATATGTATTTTTCTAACATCCCCCCTTAAACATGATTCATGCACTTCAAAAATCAAACTTAATCTTTGACATGCCTTTATCTTCCCCCCTCAAATGAAAATTGCTTCATGCCTAGCATGTCTCTTAGCTTCATGAAAATTTCACCTGATAATGGTTTAGTGAATATATCTGCTACTTGTTCAATTGTGTGACAATATTGGAGCTCTACAGTCTTCTGCTTCACATGATCACGAAGGAAATGAAATCGAGTATCAATGTGCTTGCTCCTTCCATGATGGACTGGATTCTTTGCAAGTTGGATAGCTGACATGTTGTCCACAAATATCACAGTTGGCTCCTCCTGTGGATGATCCAGCTCCTTCAAAATATTCCGTACCCATATTGCTTCACAAACAGTAGATGAAGCTGCTATATACTCTGCTTCACAAGAAGATAGAGCCACTATTTTTTGTTTCTTGGTGGTCCAAGAAAATGCAGTTGTGCCAAGATAGAAGACATAGATAGTGGTGTTTTTTCTCTCATCTTGGTCCCCTCCCCAATCACTATCTGAATAGCCTACTAAGTTTGCATTTTCACCATAATTATAAAATATACCAAGATTAAGTGAGCCTTTAATATACCTTAGTATTCTCTTTGCAGCTAGCCAATGTGACTCCTTTGGTGTCTCCATGTAACGACTCACAAGTCCAACGCCATACATAATATCGGGCCTTGTGATTGTCAAGTACCTCAGGCTTCCAACCAGACTCTTGAAAAAGGTTGAGTCCACAAATCCTCCATTTCCTTCTCTTGATAGTTTCATACCTGTAGCAACTTGAGTGTTCACAGTGTTGCAATTACTCATCTTGAATTTCTCCAAAATTTCCTTCATGTACTTTGTTTGAGATATAAATATCCCATCTTACTGTTGCTTCACTTCAATCCCAAGGAAATAGGACATCAGTCCGTTGTCTGTCATCTCAAACTCTTTAAACATTGACAGCTTGAATTCCATAAGCATTTCACTGCTAGTTCCTGTGTACAACAGGTCATCAACATATAGGCAAATAATCAAAAATTCACCTTGATGATTTTTCTTCATGTAGACTGCATGCTCATATGGACATTTGGTGAAACCATTATGTTGAAGATAGCTATCAATGCGTGCATTCCAAGCTCTTGGCGCCTGCTTTAAACCATATAATGCCTTTTTCAGGCGATATACCTTGTTTTCTTCTTCGTCAATTTCAAAACCTTATGGCTGGTGAATATACACTTCTTCTTCGAGAATGCCATTGAGAAAAGCTGATTTGACATCAAGCTGATATATCTTCAAATTATGATGAGCGGCAAGTGCAATCAATAATCTCACCGTGTCAAGTCTTGCAGCTGGTGCAAAAACCTCTTCGTAGTCGATACCGTACTTCTGCTTGTAGCCTTTAGCAACTAGTCTCGCTTTGTAACGAGAAACTTCACCCTCAGCAGTACGTTTGATTTTGTACACCCACTTGACGCCAATAGCCTTTTGATTTGTTGGAAGTGTTGTCATCTCCCAAGTGTCATTCTTCTGAATAGCATGAATCTCCTCCTCCATTGCCGATTGCCAACATTCTTCTTCTACAGCTTCTTGGAAGGTCAGAGGCTCGTGATCAGCATATAAACAGAAGAGGTTGGTCTCTTTGTCTTCTTCTCTTTGATTATAAATCTCCGCGAGACTTCTCATTTTGATGGGACTTTGGTGTATGGAAGATCTGTTTCTACTACTTTCTGCTGAAGATGATGAGTTTCTTCTCGGAGAAGGTATGTCATGTTGAGGAGATGGTGGTAAACCTGGTGGAACTTGTGTTGGGGGTTCTTCAAGTTCTTCAAACACTTGCTGCTCTTTGGCCTTCTCATCATCATTCCAGCTCCATGCTTTATCTTCATCAAAGATTACATCTCTACTAACCACTAATTTCTTTGTTAGTGGATTATAAAGCTTGTATGCTTTCGATTCTTCACTATAGCCGAGAAAGATGCATTTCTCACCACGATCATCCAGCTTCTTTCTGTTGGGCTTGGGGACTTGAGAATATAAAACACACCCAAAGATTCTTAGGTGTGCAACAGTTGGTTTGTAGCCGCTCCACGCCTCTTGAGGTGTCATGTGCATTACACTTTTGGTAGGACATCGGTTCAGCACATATGAAGAGCACGCCACAGCTTCCGCCCAGAATTGCTTTGGCAATCCTTTCTCCTTGAGCATAGTTCTTGTCATGTTAAGAATCGTGCGATTCTTTCTTTCAGCGATCCCATTTTGCTGTGGGGTGTAAGCCGCTGTATATTGATGTTTTATGCCTTCTTCCCTGCAATACTCATCAAATACTTTTGAGGTGTATTCTCCACCTCGATCAGAGCGGAGAGTTACAATTTTGTGACCACTTTCTTTTTCTACATGGGCTTTATAATTTTTGAATACAACAAAAGCAGCTGACTTTTCTTTAAGAAAATAAACCCATAATTTTCTGCTGAAGTCGTCAATGAAAGTAATAAAGTATCTATTACCTCCTAGCGACTCATGTTCAATAGGTCCACATATGTCAGTGTGGATCAGTTGAAGTGGTGTCGTTGCTCTCCATGATTTGCCACTGGGAAAAGGAAGCTGTGCTTGTTTGCCAAGTATACAAACATCACAAGTGTTACTTGGCGGCTCAATCATTGGTAACCCATGCACCATGCTTGATGACGATAGTAGTTTTAGACCGCTAAAGTGGAGATGCCCAAGGCGATGATGCCACTTCCATGACTCACTTTCTTTGACTCCATAGAAGCATTTCTCTGATTTTGTGCTAAGATGAAGTGGGAACATTCGATTTTGGGTCATCGGAACATGTGCGATGATTCTTCCACTTGTATCTCTCAAAATGAGAGAGTTATCTCTCATTTGTATGTTATATCCCTTTTCTACAAGCTGCCCAATGCTAAGAATATTGCTTTTCATATTAGGTACATAACACACATCAGAGATATACCCATTCTTACCATCCTTCTGATAGATTTTTACTTTCCCTTTGCCTTCAACTGATAGTTTGGAGGAATCTCCCAAGTTCACCTTTCCGTGGACTTCTTCCGTGAGTTCTACAAACAATTCTTTCTCGCCACACATATGATTGCTTGCCCCAGAATCAAGATACCAATTTTTATATGAAGTATGTGAATCATCATGTGCAAGAAGTAGGATAAAATCATTACCTACATCATGTGATGTCTCTGCAACATTGGCTTGTTCATCAATTTTTAACCAACAGTCGGAGGCGTAGTGTCCAAATTTATTGCAGTTAAAACATTGTACATTCCTATTGGCTCCATGTCCATAGGATCTTCCTCTACCTCAGTTACCTCCTCGTCCTCTAAAGCTTTGATTCTTGTGCTGACTTTGACTTGATTGTTGAGTTGTACCTCGCCTTCGGCCTCTACCTCGACCACGGTTGGAGGTAGATTTTTTTTGATCATTTAGAGTCAGTTTTGACTCTAATGCTTGTTCCAATACAGCTGGATTAGATTTCTTCTGCATCCTTTGCTCATGTACTTGTAGTGAACCCAATAATTCCTCAATTGTAAGTATCTCCAAGTTCTTAGACTCTTCGATAGCTACAACTACATGCTCAAATTTAGAGGAAAGGGATCGGAGTACCTTCTTAACGACACGGATGTCATCTAGCGTCTCACCATTTCTCTTCAAGCCATTCACGATTATTAGCAACCGTGAAAAATAATCGGACACCGATTCACCATCCTTCATATGGAGAGCTTCAAACTCGCCTCGCAATGCTTGAAGACGAACCTGCTTCACTCGATCATCTCCTTTGAAGATGGAAACAAGAATATCCCATGCTTCTTTGCTTATTGTTGCTTCAGCAACCTTTTCGAAGGTAGCTTCGTCCAACCCTTGATAGAGTATAAACAAAGCTTTTTTATCCTTCTTCCTTTGCTCCCTAATAGCCTTCTTCTCATCTGCTGTACATGCAGCCTCTTGCTCGCCAGTGGGTTTCACAAAACCATCGTTAATGGTTTCCCAAAGATCTTGAGATCCAAACAAGGCTTTTATTTGGATACACCATGAACCATAGTTATCCTTTGATAACTTGGGAACTTGTTGCTGGACAGAATTCAACCTAGCTCTGATACCAATTTGTTGAAAACGTAGTGAGCACACAAACTCTAAACAATAAAAAAATATTGAAGAAGGAGAAGGACTTGAGCTTGCACTTGAACTTGTGCACTTTGCTTAATTTGAAAATGAGAAATACATGAGGTATTTATAGGACCCTACCTAGGCAAATACAATAAATGCATACATGAATCTTCACATACATGAACCACTAAGTTCATGGATCACACTATCCTAGGTACATGCATGTTTTCATTAACTTCTAGATACATTCATGAACCTATTAAATATGTTCACATTAAGATACATTCACTATAAAGTTTCCAAATGAATCATGTTTACTATAAATATATGTATTTTTCTAACATAATCCTTGTTGATTCCCATATTTAGTACAGTTCCCTTGCTTTTTCAAAAAAAAAAAAAACAAAAAATTCTTCCAACGTACAGGGGCTCGGGGTGCCATTGCTTCCAGGTATCATAGATTCATTAGTTCTTAGATGGTCAAGATCATGATTATCAATTAATGATTACTAAGATCAAGTCATTTGATGAAAAATATTCTATATATGGACATGATAACCACTATCTCGATCTTACCAACTTAACCTTCAAAAATCAACATTAATCAACCAAATATGAAAGACAATTACTGTAAGAGGGAGAAGATGCCATTCATATATGGTATAAAATTAGAGCCAGCATGAATCGGATAAAAAATGTACTCAAATGTCAAATGTCATACATTCTTGGATTATTCACCTCAAATCCATGACATCTCTCATTTTTGTATATCATAGCTAATTAACAATATCTGTCTATATAAAGAAGGGATTCTGTTCAGTTACATTTTTTTTTTTTTTTTTTTGGGTCAAAGTTTCATTTCATTTCTATAAAATCTCAAAAAATAGAGTATATCCTACCAACAAACTAAGAACATATTGACGACCAATGCAGTTACAACGGTGAGCATAAATGCTCATAAGGAAACGGGTAAAACCTGACAATAAAAGGGTAAAAATCCCTGTAACAAAAGATAAACATCACCATATCAAGAGGGTAGAACCCTTGCAATAACCCCTTATTTACATAAAATCCTAATCAACGTAGTTAGAAATGATGCACTACATACTATAAAATATATTACGTATCTTACATCCTGCCTCTGCCACTTGGAGAAACCCAAGTAGTAGAAGCGAGGCTGGTCTTTATTCGCTTCTCTCCGCTGCCCTCTTGGCTAGATCAGCTGCAGCAGGCGCCGGATTTGCTGCACCAAAAGCTGGTTTGAGGCGAGACTGAGAGAAATTGTTGCGATGAGACAACGAAGGTGAGCTCGAAGCGGTGCGAATTGAACGCCTCTCTTCCTTCGTTTCTCAATGCACGAAAAGCCAAGTTCTCTCTCTGCACTCTTAGAGACGGAGAAAACCAAACCCTCCTTTGGGATCTCTTTCTCAACACACGGAAACCTTGTTGAGTTACATAAAATAGGGTGCAAGCCCTTTAATTTGTATTAAGGAAAGGGTAATGAATCTTTGTTGAGTGTTCATTAAAAAAAAAAAGTTGTCTTTTATACATTGAAAATAATAGAGTGCATTGTTCATTACCATTAACAACTTTTAAACCACCAATGGTGCTGGCTGGACTCACTGATGGTGGTGGACTTGGTACGGACATACTCCTCGTTAAGTTTGGAATTGGTGAAGGAAAATAAATCCCATTTCCTTTTCTACCAAGAATTCTATGCCTTGCATCTGCAGAATAAATCAAGCAAACTTGATAATCTTTAGGAAAAGTTAAACAAAAGATATTATAATTAATCAAAATAATGATTGATCAAATTAAACCAGTAGTATAAATTAATTAAGCTCGTTAATTACCTCCATACACCAATCCCAGCTGCATGGTGTGAATGGCTACAATAAGAAGCGCCAAAATCAGAGAACGAATAAAGGCAGAATGAGGCATATTATCTCTCCAGTACTCCTACGTTACCCTTACATGAATCTATATATTTTGAGGTGCTTCAGCATCGCATCACTAGCTAGTTTTTATAATAAAGTAACTAAAGAATATATATGAGAATTAATTGATTTTATAAGCTCTAGTGAACTAAGTCAAATTTTGAACTTGTCATTAGTTCGGCAATTAGCTATTAATTATATGAGTTCATGATGATGAAATTAAAGTTGCCATCAATTTATATATATAACCATTTTCAAGTACTTCATATGGATCAATGAGAAGGGGTAGCTTGAGGTGCAGTGGACACTGATATATAGTAGTATTTAGCCACTTGCATTTGCAGTTAGTTCATTGATGTTTCTTCAACATTTTCAATAGTGGAATTCTATATATATAATTTTAATCAACTTGGCTACCCATTTTAATTTAATTAGTCAAGGTTTGCAAAATAATAATAATAATAATTAATATACGACGAGGATGATGAGGAAATAATGGCATAAATGTCACATCTTGTTCTTAGTGTAGCCTATTTCAACCCTTGATTTCTTATGTTAATTTTACGTGTTGATGATCGTTTAATATGGATTGTTGGGCCTCGATGGGTGTCAAATTCAACAAAAATAAATTCCTACTCTTAAAAATATAAATTGTATGCCGTGATCAGTAGGGTCGTGTCTACAGAGATTGGTTAGATTTAGTTCTTCGAAAATTAATAAAAGTAAAAATAAAAGAAGGGGGGTTTTGAAATTTATTAAAATTAAAAATAATTTGAAAACAAATAATTTTAATTAATAACAAGAATGCAATTAAATGAAAAATCAATATAAGACAAGTATCCAGCCAAAGGTATAATTTCAGTTCTGATTCATAGAATTGATCAAGAGATAGATTCCTTTAATATTAAATAAACTGGTTATGGTTATTAACAAGCTCTAATAACCTATTTCTCTTTACCTTCTCGATAACCAAAACAAACTCTTCAATTATTTCTCTTATCAGTAAACAACCCTAAACAACCTCTTAGGATTTAATTTATCAATAGCATTAAAAACTAGAGAGACCACCACTTCTAACCAATAAACACACAGGCTCGGTTCATTTAGATTAGATTACAAACCTTCATAACATAAATTGAAAATCTCTTTTGTAATCAACTATATTATTTTACCACAAGTATTAGAATATTCAAACAATTACAGATTTGAAATTCTAAATGGTGATATATTATTTGACAATCAAACAATGAGCCCTTTGCTTAATCAACCAAAACAATCACTACAAGAATTTATGCTTTTGATCACAAGACTTTTACTAGCGAATTCATTTTCGTAAGTAAAACTATTTTTTACTCACGATTATTCAAAATCGTAAGTAATAGTCGTTGTCAAAAGTCAACTTTTAGTTACAACAAAAATGTCGTAAGTAAAAATAATAATTTCGTGAGTATAACAAAATGCTAAATGGCAGGAAGTAGGGAGCCCTCGGTAGGCCTCAATGTTTCCTTTACTTACGAAGAACTTAAGATTTAGTAACGAATTAAGTCGTAAGTTAAAAAAAAAAAAATTAAAAATTTAAAAAAATTTAAAAGACTACTATTATTTATTACTTACAAAAGTGGGAGGATTGGTAACGAAGGTTTCGCTACTAAAAGTAAATCTAATAACCCGCCAAAACTAAGCTAACCCTTTTCCCTCTTCTTCCTCAACCTGGTAACGAATGCTCCAAACCCTTTTTTTTTTCTTTTTTTTTTGGCGAAGATGAATCGAAGAATGAGGAGACGAAGATGAAATCGCCATCTCTCTCGCAAAGAGTTGCAGCGCAGTGCAATGGTGGGTTTATTTTTATTTTATTTTTTTCTGGAAGTTGGCCTTTTTCCCTCTTCTTCCTCACCCTGTTATATTGGATTGGTAACGAATGCTCCAAACCCTTTTTTTTTCTTTTTTTTTGGCGAAGATGAATCAAAGAATGAGGAGACGAAGATGAAATTGCCATAGAGGTTTGTGCGCTAAAAGATCTTGACTGGTAGGGAATAAGGAGATTTGCGTTGTGAATGGTGAGATTAGCAAAGGGTTGAAACTGGAAGGGCAGCAGTGCGATTGCGAAGTTCTCTCTGTCAGGTAAAGTTCTAATGGCGACTATGAATCCGTTTGATTTGTTGGGGGATGACGACAATGACGACCCGTCGCAGCCATGGCTCCGACCACTGCGCCTCCTCAGCAGCAGCCCAAGCAACAGCAGCAGCAGCAGGCAAAGCTGCCTTCCAAGCCTGCCCCTCCTGCTCAAGTTGGTGAGATTTCTTTCTTATTCTTTTTTCGCTTTCTTTTTGTTCTTTTTTGATTACTTTTGTTTTTTTTTATTTGTGTTTTTTTTTTTTGCTTGTGTTTTTTTTTTTGCTTGTGTTTTTTTTTTTTGCTTAGGTTTGAAGCTATGTTATTGTTGTTGTGTTAAGAAATGCTTGTGTTGCTGTGGATGAAATGATTTCGATTTTAGGTTTGGAGTCTGTGTATATCGGATTCTGTTTTTTTAGTTTATTTGATAGGTTAGTGAGAAAGAAAGAAGGAATTTTGATGTGGTTATTGATGTGTGCTAATTCTATTGTATATTCGGTTTTTTTTTTTCTTGTTCGGTGTAGATCGCTTTTGCTATTTTGTTGTGAGTGATGAAATGTTATTTAATGTTTTTGAATTGATTCTGAATTCGTTTTGATTTGGTTTTTGTTGTTTTGTGTCTGTTTATGATTTTTTATTATTAGTGTTAATAATTACGTTATCAAGATTTTGTTGAATGCCGTTTTCTTCTAGATGTTGTCGGCTACGTTGGAATTTTTTATGTTATTGATTAAGTATTCTGGTTAACGATGAATTCTTGATATCATTTGTATGTGAGGAGTTTTAAGTTGGATATGATTGTTATTTATTAGATTTTAGTCTTTTGAAGTACTGTTGATGACATTGTTAAGATTCTGATGAATGTTGTTTTCTTCTGGAAGTAGTTTCTTTTGTTTGTTATCGATTGGGGATTCTTGTTAATGAGTTCTGGATAATTCACTTTTCATTTTGTCATTTAAGGAGTTTGACTATTATTTGTTAGATTTTAGTTTTTCGATGGATTGTAAATGACAGTATCATATTTTGATGAATGTCCATTTTCTTCTGGATACTGTCATGCTAAGTTTAAGTTTATTTTGTTTGTTATTCATTGAGGATTCTTGTTAATGAGTTGTTGATAATTTGCTTTTCATTTATTTATTTGTACAGGAGGAGTTTTGAGTTGGAGGTGATTGTTTTTGATTTGATTGTCTCTCTCGCAAAGAGTTGCAACGCAGCGCAACGGTGGGTTTATTTTTATTTTATTTTTTTCTGGAAGTTTTTTTTTTGTTAAGAACCCTAGATTTCTGGAAGTTTTACTTACTAGTTGTGGCTATGATATTATTGGCTTTTGGATTCACCATTGTTGTAGAACGCAAAAGAAGCACGGTAAGCTCTGTTTTTTTTTTTTTTTTTCTGTTAATAAATGCTCTGCATTTGAGCTTTGGATTATGGTGTTAGCAGAAGATTTAGTGGTTTGGTTTGTTGTAGATGTGTTTGTTTGGTTAATGATGATTTGTTGGGAAATGTTGGTTGTGAATGTGGATTTTTGTGTGAACTTTTTTTTTTTTTTTCCTATCTTTCTTCAAAGATAATATAAAGGCCGCAAAAGAAAAGAAACCAACTTCAATTGATTTAGCAGATGATTGGAAATGGGTTTGTGATTATTTTGCATCTGAATCATTTTAGGTATGTTGGAAATCTATTATTTTTAAATCCTTTATCATATATGTATCTTATGAGCTATACAATGTGAGTTAATGGTTGATCCTATGGTTTTGAATTTATAAGTTTACTTTTAAATTGCGAGTTCAATTTTACATTTTGATCTAATGGTTGATCTTTTACTTTTGTTATTGGTTGTATGTAGAATAATAGTTTATAGCTTACTTAGGCATGAATGTTCACATATAGCCTAACTTGGATATATATTTAAGTTAGTCTGGAAAGTGAAGATTAGAAAAAAGGACTTCTTCCATGAGTTGTAGAAGGGCTTTTTGAATGCCTCAAATCAGCTAATAAATCAATCAAATGTACAGTCAAGCTGTCAATGGTATTGAAACACTGGTTTTCCACTTTCTTGCAGTCTATCAGGGTGTGGTTCTTATGACACCTCAATTGTGGTTCTTTTAGGTGGAGATTTATATGGAAAAAGTTAGGTTGGATTTCCCTTAGGCCCGATTCTTTTGAATGAGTGAGACTCTTAATTTACAATGAATATGCCATTCAAATTGTATTGTTTTGGTATGAGATTGAATGATTATATGTTGGAGCATTATTTATATATTGTCTTTTGTTTGATGAACTTATGGGAGAATACTTTTCTCAATTGCATGCTTGTTTAGTAAAAACAATTGATTGATTTGTTTTTGTTTTTATGTTTTGGCATGATAAAATAAATTAATGGAATTGATTTGAGTTTGGGGATATGAATGAAACTATATTTTGATGTTCATTAGGCATATATCTTACAAGTTTTCAAAAACCTTTTTGCTAAAATACAAAGGAGATTGTCATTTTCTTTTGTTGAAAGCCAAGAAATTAATTTATTGATAACAATATTTATTTGTCTTATTATTTGTGTTATTGATTACTTTTTTTTTTCTTTTTTGTACTAACAAATTGTGCATTTTGCAGAAAAAATCAGCAACTAATTTAAAAAATCAATCAAAGAGGGAATGAATGCAAACTAATGGGTCAGTCTCCACACCCAACCACTATTTGCGCCAACACGATAATATCTTCTCGTTACATTGGCTAAATACAGAGGCCAAAAGTGTTTATGTAAGTCTTTAAATGAGCTTTTATATTGATTAATATTATTTTTTAAATTTGTATCTTATATCTATTTCTTCATTTACAGTTAGAGATGGTAGATATAAGATTTGAAAGTCAATGGCCTCCAACAGAAGATAAAGTGAACATGCCGTATATTTTAGACTTTCAAATTATGGAACGTGTTCTTGGCTAGCTATTGCTCCGGTTATCAGAAAGGACAGGATAAGAAGGCAAAAGGCTTATGAAAAGAAATATCAAGAGCTTGCTCATGTACGCATGGATCTTCATGAGATCGAAACAACATGGAGATGGAGCATCTAGTGACAAAACTTATAGATATGGTTACAAGTATTGAGGATGTCGTTCGTCAGTTCAAAGAGGATATCTTGCCGCCATCATTATTGACTTCTACAAAGACCACATCTTAGTTATTGTTTGTTTGCATGATAGACATGTTTATACATTTTGTTACTTTTGCAAATTTTGACTTGTGCAAATTTTCAGTTTCTGTACATACTACTTCAAAACTTTATGGTTGTAAAAATTATAGTTTTGATGAATGAAATTAATCTTCATTCCTTCTATTGTTAATTTTTTTTATTAATTCTTATTATTTGTAAAAATTAAAATTTCAAAAATATTACAGAAAATTGTTTTATTAGCTATTTTTTTTTATTTTATAGCTTATATTTAGTAACGAATTTTTTACTTTTACTTACGAATTTTATTGTAAGTAAAAATGTAGATTTGTTACATTTTTGTCAACTTTTAGTCACGAAACAAAAGTTTTACTTACAACACTATATTCATAAGTGAAACCTAACCTTTTACTCATGAATTTATTACTTTTACTTACGACATTAATTGTAAGCAAAAGTACAGATCTGTTTCATTTTTGTCACCTTTTAGTCACGAAAATAACTTTTACTCACGATTGTTTTTTCGTAAGTAAAACATAAACTTTTACTCACGATTTTTTTTTTTGTGATTGAAACTTTTACTTACAGTGTTTTACTTGCGAAACCAATTTCGTGACAATAACAACGAAAGTCGTAAGTAATTCTTTTACTTACGAATTTTGGACTTTTACTTACGATTAAATTTCGTTACTAAAGGTTGTTTTTCTTGTAGTGAATAATCTCTAGAATTACTGAAGATATATAAATACTCAAGAATAAAAGAACAATGAAAATTAATTAGATCTCACAATTATTGAAGAATCCAAAACTTCAACTATCCTTTGGCCAGAAGAAAATATTTAGTTACACATGAAAGAAGGAAGAACACAAAAAAAAGGAGAATTCTCTCTTTTCTTGATTATGAGCCCCCTCTCTAAATATATCTCTAGCTATCTAAAAATAAATCCCTCCTTGAGAGAATCTAACTTTCCAACTCTAAAAAAAGGATTCTACTAAAAGTAAGTATCTAACTTTAATAAGGAAATCCTATTAACATTGATCATTTCCTTAATAAAGATAAAAATCCTAAAGGGAATCAACAAAAGACTTTCCAAAAAGATTTAAAATAAAGATAGCCTTACTTAAAAACACTTCTAGTTGCCAACCACATCTTTTCCTCAAGAAATCACTGCCAACAATAGGAACTGTATGGAATGGTCTATCGAACGAATGCAACTTTGCACACACTGGGTAAATAAAACGTGCCCACGCCTTAAGCAAAAACCTCTTCTAGATCGTTCACAGTCTTGAGCTCCAAATTTTCTTCAAAATTTATGACTTCGCTCAAATTATGTTAAGTATTCGATTCTAACCTCATTTTGATGCAATTCTTCAATCTACTTCACAAAATACAAAACATAATCAAAATTCAAGATTTAAGCATTTTTAAACATTAAAGCACAAGGGGAAGTCACAAGTTATATAGCTATCATGCACTCAATCAAATTCCCCCACACTAAAGTAATGCTTGTCCTCAAACATACAATAGCTCAAATTCATTAACTCTTCTCATCATCCTTCTTTCTTCTATCTCAACTTATCCATAAACAATCCAGATTATCATGCCTTAAAAGACTCAAATCAAAATACAAGAAACAAGCAATTCATAGAATAAACTCTTATAAACCAACACAAGTGAATAATCATTTTAACAATTGTTTCAAAATCAAAATGCAACATGATTTAATACCCTCTCATTGGATTCACTCTATACACTCAAAGATTTCAAGGTATCAATAAACTCTCAAGTCAAAACATAGAAGGATATTACCATAAGCTTGCTAATATATCACATCTCCACCACTAAATATGAGTCAAATGCAAAAATCTAAGGGTCTTTAAAATAGGGTGTGATGGGGCTTAGGTAAGGTTTGATAAGAAGGAATCTTTGGGCAAATCAATCAAAGGAATTGTACAAATCCTTCACATGAAATTCAATTTCAATAATCTCAAATGTTCTCTTCACTCCAAGTTGCATCAACACAATTACAATTGCTCTCTCTAAGGACTCAGTATTTCACAATATTTAAGCACTTGAGTCCGAATTCAGGTTTGCATCCATTTCTTTATCTCTTTTTTTTTTTTTCTTTTTTTTTTGAGTGATCAAGAAAATTGCAATTTGAATCACTTTATTTCCAACATCTTTCAAACTTCTCAAAGATAATTGAATTTTCATGTAAATAAGCTCATACAATCCTTCAATTT
This sequence comes from Paratinospora sagittata, assembly GCA_035771175.1. Classification (NCBI taxonomy): domain Eukaryota; kingdom Viridiplantae; phylum Streptophyta; class Magnoliopsida; order Ranunculales; family Menispermaceae; genus Paratinospora; species Paratinospora sagittata. Next base: position 18,542 of record JAYMFD010000058.1, on the reverse strand, counting down.
AAGGTTCAAAAGAGGGATCAACAAGAAGGGTTTAATATTGCTTATATCATGGTTAGTTCAACAAAGAAAAGGGCAAGGCTCAAAATTGGCTTTCTAAGGGTAAAATCATGGTAGGCATTTAAGAAAGTTAAAATGGCTAAACCTAAATGCCGTTATCATTTTAATGCATCCAACTCAACAATGTAGTCTCAACATGCATTAACAAAGCAAGTTCTAGAATAATCAAACTATGTTTGACAATCACTCAACAAGAAAATGGAGCATAATGTAATAAGTGTTCATCGGTTCAAAAGCTCACAAAAAGTTGAATGTGTATCAAATCCTGCACAATTTTCAATCAAGACAATCAATCACTATGTAGCAAATAAGAACTCAACTATTCATGCTAATCCCCTAATTCAATTCAATTCAACTCATTTAAGGATAAGCCTCGAAAGAATCTAGAATTCTGAAAAGTAAAATCAACAAACAAGAACTAAAACATACTTAGATTTTGAAAAAATTTCTAGCAAAAATGAAATATGAAGCAAATATGAAACTAAACTATTCATCATGTTCAAAGCAAAATCAGAATTTAGATGTCAAGTTCCCTCCCCCACACCTAATCCATACATTGTCCTCAATGGATAAAAAATTGATGCTCAAAAATGACAAAAAGAACAAAAGGACAGGGAGCAAAAGTAAGTAAAAGACTTTCCTGAAAATGTTGAGCATCATCAAAACATCATCTACATGCTAGGTGGGTGAGGTTGAGTGAATCCCACATGAACAAAGAAAGCGGCCATGCTTTCCTTTATCCTTGCAATTCGAAGCTCGAGTATTTGAAACTGGTCATAATATCGGCCCTGGGAAGGTGTAGCAGATGTGGAGGGTATATTTCTAGAATGTGGATTGCTCTACGAAAAAATTAACAATAATCATAAAAAGCATAAAAATAATTTTGAATACTAAAGGAAAAGAAAAGATAGCTATAAAAAATTTGGGTTGCCTCCCAAGAAGCGCCTTTCTTTAATGTCTTTGGCTAGACATGGTCACGCCTTATTGTCCATAAACTGGGCATTCCAAATCAATCTCCTCAACATTACACACCAGAAAGCCTTCATAAAAAAGTTTTAAGCGATGACTATTGACCTTAAAAACTTTACCAATGTCAGAACCTTGTATCTCAACTATAGGGGTCTTGTAGGCTGTTCGGTAGGCCCATAGTGCATTATCAAGCCGCATACTCCAATCTTTCTTATTCGGGTTGACAGTCTTCTCAAGTATGGACTTGATTTCTCTATTGGATACCTCAGCTTGTCCACTTGTTTACAGATGATAAGCAGTAGAGATGCGATGAGTAACATTGTATTTCTTCAATAAAGCTTCCACCACTTTATTGCAAAGATGAGTGCCTCGGTCATTGATTACAACTTTTAGTGTTCTGAACCTGACAAAAATATGAGATTTGACAAAATCTACAACAACTTTAGCATTGTCAGTCCGAGTAGCCTTAGCTTTTATCCACTTTGAAACATAATCCACATCAAGAATAATGTAAACATTACCATAAGAAGAAGGGAAATGGCCCATAAAATCAATACCGCAAACATCAAATATCTCACAAACAAGAATAGGGGTAAGTGGCATTTGATCTCTATGCCCTAAATTTCCAGTTTTGTGACAAGGTTCACAAGCCTTACAAAACATATATGAATCACGAAACAAAGATTGTCGAAACTGTCCACACTCTAATACCTTACGGGTTGTTCTCTTAGGACCAAAGTGTCCTCCACATGCATATGAATGACAAAATTTTAAAACGGAAAGATTTTCTTGTTGAGAGACACACCTTCGAATAATTTGGTCAGAGCAATGTTTCCATAAATAAGAATCATCCCAAATAGATCGTCTGGTAGTGTTCTAGTAACCAGATAATTTACAATATAAGCATACCAAGGAGTTGTCTTTTGAATGGAAAAGAGATGCTCATCTGGAAAATTGTCTTGTAATGGTGATGACTCTTCATTTGTGATTAATCTACTGAGGTGGTCGGCAACCCAGATTTTTTGTACCTTTCTTGTCACATATTTCCAAGTCAAACTCTTGTAACAAGAGTATCCACCGAATGAGTCTAGGTTTCGCGAATGAGTCTAGGTTTCGCCTCCTTCTTTGAGAGTTGCGTGATAAGAATAAACAATCACTTTAGTACTTAATAAATATTCACAATCAGTTAACCAAGCATTACTCAAAGTAAAAATATTGACTTTTTTCTTTTAAGGCCCAAACCTGAACCGTGGCACACCAATAGAGACCCTATACATATATATATATATATATATATATATATATATATATATATATATATATATATATAAAAGAAATGTTAGTAATCAATACTCTTGCCTAATTTGCTAAGCCATCATCTCTGAAAATCACCTTTTTTGTTAACATTTCTTTTATACGCCTCCCAAATTGGGGTATGTTTTATATACTGATTCTTAGAAATTATTGACAATAATATTAATGATGACTATATAAGTTCCTTTCGTATTAATTGCAAGACCATTATCTCCGTTGTTTTGATGTTGTAAGTTGTGACACATAACATTTGGATGTTGTTTTTTCAAGACTTAGATGATTGTATTAAATTTGCTTATATGAAGGCATTTTACTGCCTTGAACTTGAAATCTTAATACAAAACTCAGTTTGATTACTGTAGTTGTAAAGGATCCAATTATGTGTATTTTCTTTTTTTCTATAAGTAAGTTTTAATATTGCCATATATCTAATGGCATTAATATTTTGCTTAAGTTGTTGTTACATTCTCTGCATTTTCTCACTTCAATTAAATTGATTCACTGTCTTGTCTTGTCTTAAAAAATTGTTCTGATATGAAACTATCGTAGTTTCAAAGTTTTTTTATTTTTTTTATTTTTTATTATATATATATATTTACTAGAAACAAAGCCCTGTATTCCCACTCGTGAGGTGTCAGCCCCTTAGGAGCCCACTAATCCTCACACTAACGAATTAACGAGAATGGTCCCGCCTCCAAAGCCCACAATCAGTCGAGTTTGTAAATTTGTCTTGTGGGTTCGGGTACCATACTTCGTTCCCAAAGAAACCTACACTATGAAAGCCTTTAGCTCGATAGAGTGCCCTACTAATGTATTTATATTTTATTTTATTGAAAGGAAACAAACACAAATATTTTAATAACAAAACTATAAAGCAAGATAGAGCAGAACTTTAGACTTTTGTCATAGTTTTTGCACATACTACTACTAAAGTTTCTCTAATGACAATGAAGGGTATTATACTTGTTGAATTTTGGCTCAAACATGAATTTCTTGTTGTTTTAGAACATAAAACATGTATTTAAAAAGTAATTAGGACTTTTTAAATATGGATAAGTGTTTTATGATCTAGTTGTATTTGAATAAGGAAACCATGTTAGTGTAGAATGAGGAATCCTTGTTGGTCACGATTTCTAACTATTATGAGTAGAAAGTCTATATATAGGAGGTCCCTCATTGTTTATTGATCATTCCAACTAGTGAGTGAGATCTGGAAGAATGTGAAGCTTGGTCTTTGGGAGCTTTGTGAAAGAGTGTAGAGTTTAGAACTTGTGCGGGTAACGCTGTTGGAGTTCTAGTTTTCTCTTGAGTATTCTCTTTCTATTATTCCGCTTTACCTAAGTCTCAAATCTGTGTACTATATGGTGTAGAAGTACTTGAGGTATTTAATTCCTTTGAAGTATTTATTAATTGATAGTGGATTATTTTTTGCCCATGGTTTCTTCCCTGATTTTGGGATTTTTTCCACATATATCTTTGAGTTGTGGGTGTTGATCTCTATTGTTCTTTTCTTTATTGAATCTGTGAAATTGGAGGGTTTGAGTGTTATTTCCAACAAATTGGTATCAGAGTTACGGTTCGAGCTATACTTCAATTGATTGATTAAAGTGTGAAGAGATTTAAAGATGTACTATTCATCCAACTTGAATTTTGATGTGAAAAAGTTTGATGGAAAAATAAATTTTGGCTTGTGGCAATTACAAGTCAAAGATTTATTAATTCAGTCCGGGCTAGGAAAGGTTTTGATAGGTAAAGGTAAAGAAAGTGATGAGGATTGGCAAGAGCTAGATATGAGAGCTGCTAGTACAATACGACTTTGTCTTGCAAAGAATGTCCTTAGGAATATCAAGGGTAATTTTACAGTAAAAGATCTTTGGAAGAAGTTAAAAAGCTTATATATGACAAAAAGTATTTCAAATCGGTTGTATCTTAAAGAAAAGTTCCACACGTTACGGATGAAAGAAGGTACAACAATAGCTGATCACCTTAGTGTCCTCAATGGTATTGTTTCTGAGTTAGAAGCAATTGGAGTAAAAATTGAGGATGAAGATCAAGCACTTCGACTGATTTGGTCCCTTCCAGCTTCTTATAAGCATCTTCAGATTACGTTAATGTATGGTAAGGATACTGTGAATCTTGAAGAAGTTACTAGTACGCTACTTTCTGAAGAGATAAGATTAAAAGGTACTAGTAATGATTCTTCTGAGGGTTCGGCATTGGCAATAGGTGGAAAAAAGGAGAATCCTAAAAAGTTTGTGAAGGGAACACGTTGGGGGCGTGGGCAATCAGGGCACCTAAGGAAAGATTGCAAGAATTGAAAAGGAAAATGAGCCAAGTTCGGCAAATAGCTCCAAGTTAGCAAATAAGAATGTCAATGACGACGGTTCCAATCTGAATGTTGTCGAGTTCAACGGTGATTTTGTTCTTATGGCATTTGTTAATGGTGGAAATTTACAACATAAGGGAAACTGGGTGATTGATACCGGGGCCACACATCATATATGTGTACACAAGGCATGGTTTGACAAGTATGCAAGGTGTACTGGTGGCGAGTTTGTGTCGATGGCTGATGGCTCCCAAAGGCCAATAATGGTAGTGGGTGAAGTTGTTTGACAGACGCGTTATTATACTTTATAATGTTCGACATGTGTTGAGTTTTACTCAGAATCTGATTTCTCTTTCCAAGTTAGATTATGAAGGTTATTGGTACTCTGGTAAAGATGGAGTATTGAAAGTTTTTTGGAAGTCTACTATGATCATGAAAGGTGTTCAAGACAGAAACTTGTATGTGTTGATAGGCAAACCAGGATTCGCACGTGGAGCAAGATTTGGGTCTAAAAGGTTGATCAGAAAGTGGGTTCCAGTTGGCAAGTTCAAGGATGACTTGAACTTGGGTGATTCTCAGCATTGAGTATCATGGCCCATGAGGGCAAGGGGGCAAAAACATTGATGTTTGCGCCAAGGTGAAGATTGTTGGATTTTGGCTCAAACATGAATTCCTTGTTGTTTTAGAACCCGAAACATGTATTTAGAAAATAATTAGGATTTTCTAAATATGGATAAGTGTTTTAAGATCTAGTTGTATTTGAATAAGAAGACCATGTTAGCGTAGAATGAAGAATCCTTGTTGGTCACGGTTTCTAACTATTATGGCTAGAAAGTCTATATATAGGAGGTTTCTCATTGTTTATTGATCATCTCAACTAGTGAGTGAGATCTAAAAGAAGGTGAAGCTGGTCCTTTGAAGCTTTGTGAAAGAGTGTAGAGTTTAGAACTTGTGCGGGTGACGCGGTTGGAGTTCTAGTTTTCTCTTAAGTATTCTCTTTCTGTTATTCTTCTTTACCAAAGTCTCAAATCTGTGTACTATCTGATGTAGAAGTACTTGAGGTGTTTAATTCCTCTTAGGTACTTATTAATTGATAGTAAATTATTTTTTGCCCGTGATTTTTTTCTTGATTTTAGAATTTTTTTCCACGTATATCTTTGAGTTGTGGGTGTTGATCTCTATTGTTATTTTCTTTATTGAATCTGTGAAATTGAAGAGTTTGGGTGTTATTTCCAACAATACTAACAAAAGATCTACATCTGTTAGACTCTTATTACAATATTTCTTTTTTTAGTCTTTGACGCTCGAGTATCCCCGCTAACCACTTTACGGGAGTGAGGCTATTCTATAGTCGAGAACAGAATACGGCATTGGACAGTCTCTCCTCAGAGTGGACGCATAGGCATGGATACGAACTCAGACTCGAAACCGTAATCTCGTCCCTCAACCACAGGCTATATCTTATTTCATGAGGCTACCTAACTTTAGGCTTTATTACAGTATTTCATATATGAGTAATGTTTAACTAACACACTTTTTAGACTCACTTTGTTGACATTGCCCTGAGTTGTTGAATCGTCTTAAATTACGTCAACGCATGATTCGAGACAATTCAATAACTTTTAAGAATAATGTTAATTAAGTGTGTTTCTAAAACATTTTACTTCGTAGGTATATATATACATCCTAGATGTGTTAATATGATCTCGACAGTGCCATTGTAGAAGACGACTTTATGTTCGTCCCTATTGGATAATTGTTATGCCTTTACATTTTCAACGACCAAATCATTTCATAGTTGGAAGAGCCATCTAGCGGTGGAGCCTTAATTAATTGGTTTATCACTTGATGTATGCTACTAGCAATGAAGATAATTTGTCGCTTGTGAGACCTTTTAATTAGCAGTGACATGCAAAATGCTCTTTAGGAACGAAACATGCACTCAAAACTCTATCCGTATGAGTCATTGAGTATGAGTTTTAAACACTCCGTCGTTTTGTTTGGTGATTATTGTTATATCAAATCTACCCAATATATATATATATATATATATATATATATATATATATATATATATATATATATATATTTCTCCCACTAAACTTCTTAGTCAAACCCACCCACTCACTTGAGATGGTGATCCATCCTTTTCCACCCCCAGTGAGCTACATGGTAAAAATTAAGTATAAAGTTTTCTTTCATCAGCTCTAATATTGAACAAGAAAATGTTAATGTGGTATTTAAAATATACGTCTTCAGTGTACAGTACCTTTATCCATTACTAAATTATTTTAATTCATATACTAATATAAGATTCGAGGCAATTTAGTGGTGTATAAAAAAGATATACACTATAAATATATATTTTAGATGTTAATGTAGGACTACTTTATTGAATAATGTGGACACGAAATAGATAGAGGTGAGTACATCGATAAAACTCACTTAATTTATTTATTATTGAAATAATCATACACAAATATTATTAACTAATAAAGAGTAAGTAGACCCTTAAACAACAAGAGGCTAAGTCCACACAATTTAACTTTAAGGATGTTTACAATAAAAGGGCACAAAAACCTTGCACTATGCTGCAAATAACAATTATTTTCTTATATGAGGGAATTTAATCATTATCCATCTACCTAGACATGAATGCTTTGTTGACCGTCGTACTAAGTGGTCATTTGCACCCCACATTTGATTTGGGATGTAAAATTTATTTTATTTTATTTTTTTCTAACAAAAAGAAAAAAAAAATTCATTTTATACAAATATTCTATCTACATAAAGTTTAATTCTTAGAGTCACTCTCGTTAGAAAAGATCTATCATTCTGCTCTCGCTTCAAGCGAAGACTAGTCTCATATCTGAAAAGTACGAAAATATGTCGTCGAAAACCAAATATATATATAAGAATTGGTAGGTTTTTTTTTTTTTTGATGCTAAGAATTGGTAGTTATATGCGTGAGTCAATTGGGGTTGTAATTGGTACAGATAGGGAATCTAATTAATTATATGATTCGTAGCGAACTTCTAAAGTCATTTATTATTAATAACTTGGTCTTTACTCAATCTTTGGTACGAATCGTTCAATTAAATTCGGTCCGCTTATTTAATTGATTAGAATACGTGCATGACTCATTTAAATATTCTGACTTACTACTTCGAATCAAGATAGATACTGATATCATCTCTGCCGAGACTAATATTATATTAAATTTAAATATATATATTATTATAGTGCAAATACTTAAAAATTAAAAAAAAAATTGGCAGAACTCTTGGTCAAATTCGATAGTCAACATGTTTGACAAACATGAAACGTCAGCTACCAACCGCTCTCCTTAATTAGCTTGAACTAAAAGTCACGTTATTAATTAACAAAACCATTTTACCAAAATTTCCCAAGCTACCTAACATATATATAGATTGAATGAAATGTAACCTTTTGCCAAAAAATAATCCAAAAAAAAAATCTCAAACTTGCAAATATTTGGAGAAAATTAACCAACTTTTAATTTGATTAATTATTTTAAATATGTCTCCAGGAAATTAATTAATAAATTAATCATCAAGAAATTAATTAATTTCTACTCCTTAAAATAACTAATCAAGGGTGCATTTTGATTGATAAGAAAATGATAAATTATAGTGCTTGAATGTTCCAGAGACGAGAAAATTATTTTCTCAATTCTAATTTTCTCATATAATAGAGTGAAAAAATAATAATAATAAATTGTTCATGAGAAAAAGCATTTGAAAAACATCATCTATACTTTTTTTCATGATTATTCTCACATCTTATATATCAAATAACCGTGACAAAATATTTCCAAGAAATTTTTTTATAGAATTTCCTCGAGATTTCAAGAAAGAAAGTAAACACACATTAATTTCTACAACAAAGCAGTACTAGTCATAAATATATACAATTCTCTACAACATTAAAGATAAGAAGCTTAATTAAACAAACCTCATGATCATCAAAAGATCATAGACATATTAGAGAAAGTTTTTGGGAATTCAAAACTCATCAGATTATAATTTATTACGAGAAGCAAGCAGAGACTTGTAAATCTCAACAATCAACTTCATCTCAAACTCCTCAGCCTTAGAAACACTTCTACTACTACTACTACTACCACTGTGATGATAAACTTGAGCCCTTGCTTTTGGAATCCTCTTGTTCCCAAAGAAATTATCTCCATTAACGTTGCCAGTAAAACTAAGCATCATATTAACATAAGCATCCCTTAGTCTGGCCAAGATCTTCATTGGAGAGAAAATATTAATCGTGAATCTCAATTTGGGTATTGCTCTGATCTTCCAAAACCTTCTGTTCTTATTGCTGCCAGCAGCTCTGAACCTTGTGATCTTCACCTTTTTTCTCCTGCTGGTTTGATATTCAATATGATCATGATCATCAGTACCATCCAAACGTTGGTATTTTCGCCTCCTAAAGTATCCCTTCAATTTCCCTGAAAAGGGTACAGAAGAAGAGATCTCCTTGTTCTGCATCAGCAATTTCTCTTCTTCCTAACTCTACTTTTTTCTTTTTTTGGGGAGCAGAAGATCAAGATCATAAGGCAATTTAAATGGGAAGCCAAAGCAAGGAGGGCATTTAATGGAGTATGGGCATATGTAAGGGTGTGTGTATAAGATGCTCTACTTCTTGTACTACTTAATTAGGTTACTCTACACCAGGTCTTTTGGTTGACCTTGAAAAAGTAAAAGTGATTTTGGTTTACTAGTAAAAAGTTTTTTTTTTTTATACCAGTTGGACAATTATAACTTATGCTTACAAAATAAACTATTAGACTTTTTGTAACAGCTAACCTTTTTATCGATTTTTCCGTATGTGAAAGGTGTCTTCTTTTCTTTTAAATCGAGAATAAATTCTTCTAGATTTGGACATGATAAAAATATTTAAGCTGGTCCTTCTAACAAAAGTAGATAAAGATGGGCCCTCTAACAAAGGCAGATAAACAGGAACACGCCTAGATTCAAACTCGAGACTTAAACCTTAACCTTACTTATACTCAGTTCCTCAACCAACTAAACTATTACCTGTTGGTTAATCTTAAAATACTTAGAAAGGTGTCATCATTCTCTTTGGGCAAGATTAATCTTCTTAAACTCAAGCATGACAGAGACGTTTGGGCTAACCCCCAATAAAGACTGATAAATGAAAGTATATCCAGGCTCAAACTTGAGACCTGAACCTTAATCTCATTTATACTCAATTTCTCAACTAACTTATGAGCTACCAAGTGTTGGTTGTTTCTAACTTTTAAGTATGAAAATGATTTGCTAAGATTTATATATATATATATATATAAAATAATTAACCAAAATTTATATTACCTTAAAGTAATAACTCGTCTAATTTTCTTACTAATACTTTTATTATTAAGGGCATGTCGACTGCGATGACTCTTTAACTAATTTTATAGCAAAAGTTATTTTTTAGCATGTTTGACATTTTAGTTTATCCCAAAAATAAGTAAATTGATTGTGATTTTAAAAAGCTCTCTTTCCAATTTTTTAAAATAATTTTTTTGATTAAAATTTATTTACTAAAAATGTCCTTATTAATATCTATTTTTTTCTTTTACTTTTTAACATTTTTTATTAGACTAAAGGATAATATACTCTTTTTAATTAAAAAATATTTTTTAAATTGGCAAACAAATGTTTATTTGACACTAAAAGTACTTTTAAAAAATAATTGTCAAACAATTATCTTTTATTGTTTCATAAGCATTTTTATCATAAGTTCTTTTAAAAAAAGTAAAAGGAATAAGTAGAAATTGTTCCAAAGATATCCGTTTGTGACAAAAATGTTTTCTAACCATTTTTATAACAAAAGCTGATTTGGAGAAGGTGTGTGACATCAATTTCTCAGCATCTATTTGCATGATTTTGAAAAAATATAACTGAAACGACCTTCTAAACAAAGATGAATTACTTATTAATTATTTATTACAGGTAAATTTGTCATTTTGTCAAAAAAAACACTTATTTATATGTTGCAAAAAAATTATGATGATATTAATAATAACGGACTCCACGTGTCCAATCTGTCACCCACTTTTGACTTTCGTTCTTAGCGTCCTTGGCCGCTACCTATGATGATTTGATGGGTCTCTTAATTTTGGCAGCTTTTTTAACCCTACGCTATTTCCCTCTTCATTCACTCCTCGGGGCTTTTGACTTTCGTCGGTCTAGACTTTACAAAATTGCACTCAAACAAATAACAATCTATTTATACATACCATTTATGATATTAGCTTTATATCAATTTATTTATATATTATAAATGTGATGTAACTCCCTTATTATGGCTAAGAGCCTATATAATATTTACAACATGAGATACACATAAAATATGTACACAAATCTAGCATAAGTTACTAGATTAATATGAGAATAGACTCTCTCTCCCATTTCTCTATTTCTTCTTTCAAGCATGTCTTCTTTATATTTAATTATTTATAATGATTCTCTATTTATTTCATAACACGTTATCGGTACCAAAGCTCTGAAAATTGAAAGAAATTACTTGTGTAAATGAAAAAGGTATATTGGTGGTAAGATTTGTTCGATTTTGGCTTAAACATGGATTTCTTGTGTGAATTAGAACATGAAACATGTATTTAAAAAGTAATTAGGACTTTCTAAATATGGATAAATGTTTTATGATCTAGTTGTATTTGAATAAGAAAATCATGTTAGTATAGAATGAGGAATCCTTGTTGGTCACAATTTCTAAATATTGTGGCTGGAGAGGTGAAGCTTGTGCCAAGAGGAGACTTGTGTATCCTTGGAAGCTTTGTGAAAGAGTATAGAGTTTAGAACTTCTGCGAGTAAGGCGGTTGGAGTTCTAGTTTTCTCTTGGGTATTCTCTTTCTACTATTATTATTCTTTATCAAAGTCTCAAATATGTGTACTATCTGGTGTAAAAGTACATGAGTTATTTAATTCCTTTGAGGACTTATTAATTGATAGTGGATTATTTATGCACGTGATTTTTTTTTTTTTCTGATTTTGGGGTTTTTCTACGTATATCTTCGAGTTGTGTATGTTGATCTCTATTGTTCTTTTTTTTATTGAATTTGTGAGATTGGAGGGTTTGAGTGTTTTTTCCAACAAATTGGTGTTAGAGTTACGGTTCAAGCTGCACTTCAATTGATTCATTAAGTTGTGAAGAGATTTAGAGATGTCGAAATATTCATCCAACTTGAAGTTTGATGTGGAAAAGTTTGATGGGAAAATTAATTTTGGCTTGTGGCAATTGCAAGTCAAAGATTTATTAATTCAGTCTGGGCTGCGAAAGGCTTTGATAGGTAAAGGTAAAGAAAGTGATGAAGATTGGCAAGAGCTGCTAGTACGAGACAACTTTGTCTCGCAAAGAATGTCCTTGGGAATATAAAGGGTAATTTTACAGTAAAATATCCTTGGAAGAAGTTAGAAAGTTTGTATATGACAAAGAGTCTCTCAAATCGATTGTATCTTAAATAAAAGTTCCACACGTTGCGGACGGGGAAAGGTACAACAATAGCTGATCACCTTAATGTCCTCAATGGTATTGTTTCAGAGTTAGAAGCAATTGGAGTAAAAATTGAGGATGAAAATCAAGCACTTCTACTGATTTGGTCCCTTCCAACTTCTTGTAAGCATCTTCAGACTACATTAATGTATGGGAAGGATACTGTGAATCTTGAAGAAGATACTAGTACTCTACTTTCTGAAAAGAGAAGATTAAAAGGTGCTAATAATGATTCTTCTAAGGGTTCGACATTGGCAGTAGGTGAAAAGAAGGGGAATCCTAAAATTTTTGTTAAGGGGACATGCTGGGGGTGTGGGCAATCGGGGGACCTAAAGAAGGATTGCAAGAATTGGAAAGTAAGAGGAACAAGTGCAGCAAACAGCTCCGAGTTGGCAAGCAAGGATGTCGATGATGATGGTACCAATCTGAATGTCGTTAAGTTCAACAATGATTTTGTTCTTATGACATCTGGTAATGGTGGAAATTTACAGTATAAGGACAATTGGGTGATTGATACCGGGGCCACACATCATATATGTGTACACAAAGGCATGGTTTGGCAAGTATGCAAGGTGTACTGACGGAGAGTTTGTGTCAATGGTCGATGGCTCCCAAAGGCCAATAATGGGAGTGGGTGATGTTCAGGTGAAGTTGTTTGACGAACGCTTTATTACACTTCATGAGATTCGATATGTGCCGAGTTTTACTCAGAATCTAATTTCTCTTTTCAAGTTAGATTCTGAAGGTTATTGGTACTCTAGTAAAGATGGAGTACTAAAAGTTTTCTAGAAGTCTACTATGATCATGAAAGATGTTCAAGACAGAAACTTGTATGTGTTGATGGGCAAACCAGGATTAGCACGTGGGGCAAGATCTGGGTCTAAAAGGTTGATTAGAAAGTGGTTTCCAGTTGGCAAGTTCAAGGGTGACATGGACTTGGGTGATTCTCAACATTAAGTGTCATGGCCCATGAGGGCAAAGGGCAAAAACATGAGATTGAAGCAGATGAAACATTGGTGTTTTCGCCAAGGTAAAGATTGTTGGATTTTGGCTCAAACATGGATTCCTTGTTCGATTAGAACATGAAACATGCATTTAAAAAGTAATTAGGACTTTCTAAATATGGATAAATGTTTTATGATCTAGTTGTATTTGAATAAGGAAATCATGTTAGTGTAGAATGAGGAATCCTTGTTAGTCACAGTTTCAAAATACTGTGGATGGAGAGTCTATATATAGGAGGTCCCTTATTGTTTATTAATAATTCCAACATGTGAGAGATTAGGAAAAAGGTGAAGCTTGTGCCAAGGGGAGGCTTGGGTATCCTTGGAAGCTTTGTGAAAGAGTGTAGAGTTTAGAACTTGTGCAGGTGACGCGGTTGAAGTTCTAGTTTTCTCTTGGGTATTATTCTTCTTTATCAAAGTCTCAAATCTGTGTACTATCTGGTGTAGAAGTACATGATGTGTTTAATTCCTCTTAGGTACTTATTAATTGATAGGTGATTGTTTTTGCCCGTGATTTTTTCCTTGATTTTGGGGTTTTTCTACGTATATCTTCGAGTTTTCTGTGTTGATCTCTATTGTTCTTTTCTTTATTGAATTTGTGAGATTGGAGGGTTTGGGTGTAAAGACGCACATTCACAAATGTCGCCATAGTGACGTAGATTGCCTAACTCTAGATGGTTGTGTAGATATTTGATGTGTATTATACTTGTATTTTGATCATATATATATATAATGTATGATTTTTATTTATTACTTAGATGATGATGTGTCAAATGCATATTATTTTAGAAAATTATCATTATTAATATTGTCATTTATGTGCTAATGACATTGATAGTGATAATAATACACATCACTAAAAGTAATATATTAATAGTGACATATTAATATTAATGTAAGTGTTATTAATTGTATAATGGGGCAATTTGGACCATGATTTAAAATGGGCATGTATTGATTAAATAAATGAAAGAAAAAATAATGGAATTGTTGGAATTAGTGGATTGGTTAACAACTCACATGGAAGCATGTGATTGGGTTGGTGACAAGTGGTTGAACTATGGAAGCTTGAGCCAACACATGGCAAGTTGGAACATGGGAGGGCAACAAGTGTCTCAACTCTCCATTTTCTCTCCATGGACATTTTGGAGGGTGTGAGAGTTAAGAGACAAAAAGAAGAAAAAGAGAGAGAGAGAGAGAGAGAAAGTTGCTTGAAGGGAAGTCTTAACAACGTTTTCATCAGAGTTGGGTCTTTTAGATCCGTGGTCGGATCAAGCGAAAACTTTGTCAGTCAGTTCGTCTCTTATGGTTCTTCACTCAGATCGGTGGAGATCTTGATTAGAGTTTTCTTCTGAGAGATATAACCTCCCAAACACAGATGGTCGGAAAGTCTAGATTTCTCGTGCAGTTTAGAACAAACTACTAGATCTCCTAAATCTACCATTGGATTGATCTGATATTTTATCATATGGTTTACAACTAAACGTTTTGCATAATTAACGGTTAAGATGTTGACTGCTAAAGTATTTTGTGTGATATAGTCATCTGAGTTCAAGTATTTACAACAGGAGAGGAGAAACCGCCTAATTAGAGTTGTATTAATCAAAGAGTCATATCACTTTGATCTGCCGTTGGATTTAGTTCGATTTTTGACAGAAGATTTGTCTCTTGATATTCTTGAATCTAAATCGTTAATCTAGTTATTGAATATTTCGTTTGGCAGTTTGTTACATATGAACATTGCATTGAATTAGGAGTGTAATTAATATTTCTAATTCCAATATTAAAGGTGTTTACATGTGAAGCCATGTATTTGATCATAACTCTAGAAATGTGACCTATAGCTTTCCATTTGGAGTGCATGTGACCTATGATGCATAAATTGGCATGCTTGAAACATTGGTAGTGTCAATTGAGGAATTCTCATGTTATGGATTGTTGATTAGTTTAATTTTGCCATGTTGGCCTATTGTAGAGATTTTTCTAAATTGAGGGTTTTGATGCAATTGATTTGGAATTGATAAATTGAGCATGTGATGGAATGCAAGTGATTTATGTTGACCTAGGCCTAGACTTTGTATGATCATGTAATTTCGTAAGATGGATGCCTATGGGTTGGACATTGATAATTTGGAGTTGAGTGTTGAATTGTAAGGATTTGGGGATTTTATGAGAATTATGCAATTGGGCATAATTGAACTTGGAATTGATCAATGTATATGAATTTGATTCATTTCAGAAACATTAGATTGGATTGGCCAATTTGGGAGTATTTGGCTTGGGTAAATTGGCTTGTGGTTGGTTGTGAGTATTTCTCACTCTATTTCTCTATTTATGACATTGTATTTATATAAAATTGATGTGTTGAATGATATGCATTTTATTGTATATGTGCATAGTATTTATGATCATGAAAAATAGATTTATATGCATAGTATTGCCTTGAGTATTTTGGATTAAATACTTTGGCATGATTCTTCGGGGAAATGTGCCACCGGAGTACTTGGATTGATACTTCATGGTGGGGACTTTCCGAATCACTGAGGAATAGTAGGTGGAAGGATTGGTGATGGATAATATGCCGGTCTGAACCTATTGGCCAATGGGGAAAGTAAAGACACGTTTTATCCTGACATGCCCTCTTTGTGAGGCGTCTACATATTTGATTTTTAAGAAAATGATGCATAAACTATATGATTAGTTTGAATCATGTATGTTATACTTCAATTGATGCATTTGTGTTTATAAATGTTATTTCAATGGTATTCATGTTTTATAAATACATTTGTGGAGATTATTATGAGAATTATTCATTGAGCTAGTTGAGCTCACCCCTTTTCCCCTATTTTTCTCAGGTTTAGATCCAAAAGAAAAATGCAAGGCTTATCGTGCGAGTGACCTTCCTCTTCTAATTTTTGGATGCAGGTTTTGTATATTTTTGGAGACTTGGGTTTAGTTTTAATTGTTTTGTTCTTTTGAACTTGTATGTATAACTATCACCGTATATAAGTATGTAACACTTAGATGGATGGACTGTATATGACTTTTTGGGATGTTGGGCTCTTGCTCGAGTTCCATATGGATGTTTGTAGATATTGAACCTTGTGATGAATTTGATCTCGTTCTTTTGGATGATAGAATTTTATTTCGGTTCAATTATATTTGTCATACAGGTTGTGTATTGTGTTTATTAGGTATTTTACGCGTAAAGGCTTATCAGTGCCTCAGGTTTTGTTGAGCAGTGACATTATCTCGGGTACTGTGTCGGTTGTTACGTCACCCGATGAGGGGTTGCGACATTATATGTTTTTCCCAACAAGATTGTGTATCGTATTTTTTCTTATTTTATATTATTTGATATTAAGTTATTTTATATTTCCATTATTTTATATTTTGTTTATAGCCTCAAGCTATGTAGAAAAATCATATGCTTAAAGCTATATTGTTATATTTTGATTCATATGGCAAAAGGTTGTGGAGAAAATATTTTCTAGCTCAAAGCTATACAAAAGATTTTCTAGCCAGAAGCTAGATTGAGAAGTTTATTATATAATCGAATGCACCTGAAGTTGCAAGATCAAAATTATGAGAAGAAGAAAAAATGAAGAAAATATTATTTTACACTTCAAATATGCTCATAAAGTAGCAAAATAGAGAGCGTTGAAATCTTCTCAAGAAAAAGGTTGTGATAAAAAATCACATGTTGAGAGAAAAAGAATTTCACGTGTTGATGTATTCTCAAGAAAATAATTATGATAAAGAATTATCAAGTTTGTCTAGCTGGTTGTATATATATCATTTTCTAAAGTGAATGATATTTTGATTAATGATCACGAATGAAAAAAAAAAAAAGAATTTGGCAAAGGTCATGATCATCATGAAGGAGAAAATAAATATGGCAAATGAAAGGCCATAATGCATAAATATGGCAAATGTCATAATTATGGATGAGAAAATGATTATGGTAAAGCTTATGAGAATCAATGAGAAAATAAAATGTAATAGCCCAAGTTTAGACAAGAAAAAAAATTAAGTTCAGGTGTTCCTTTTCCTATATAAGCAACCCCCCCCCCCCTCCCCAATTCATTTCTCACACCAACTCTTCTCTCTCTCTCTTGCTCTCTTGTGATTTCTCTATTCTCTTTTTTAGACTCTCTCTAAGAGACTCTCTTCGCGGTGCAATGCGTTTCTGTTCGGGAGAAAGCGCCAGTTCTAGAAGGAGATTTTATCTGAAGGTGGGGAAAGAAACATAGGTTTGCGTGTCTTATGACTTTCATTAAAGTTTACATTTATTTATCATTATGTTTACTATTCATTTACACTGCATTATTGCATATAATGTTCATACCTGCCATACTTTTGCCTGAATATTTGGAGTTCATGTATTACACTGTTACTATGCCGGATTAGTGGTCAATATGACTCAACCAGACTTAGTCTTGTCCTCAGTAACTTTAAATAGTGAACGGGAGGCAGCGTGCTGCTCTAGACAATTGGTATTTAAGTGGACCTTGCGTCACACCTCTCAACTGGAAACTGATCTGGTTGGTCTTTTTTGAAAGCTATCAGCTTATACAAGTGATGTTGAACATCTTATCCTTGCACGTGGTGATACTGACCTGATAAGAATCACCAAACGCTGCCAAATCCTGTCTAATGTTAGTAAAGATCGGACCTGCCCATGCATTGACATCATACATAAGCACCACCTAGGGACGTAGGTGGTTCATGATCCACAAAATAGTTAGAAGCAATGCTCACTATTCTTGATATTTCCTAAGAGTGGGACGTACAATGAGAACCCGAGATTTCCTGGGGATGGACATCTGTGCGTGAATCTAAGGTGACGACCTTGAGGAAGGACGTACAATGAGAACTTGGGTTTACCTAGGGATGGACATCTGTATGTGAACTCAGGGTGGCGTACAATCACGGAACCATTACGAGACGGTGACATGCATACATGCATGTTGTACTAATTGTGATGCTATGTTGTGTATATGTGATATTTGATTATGAAGTTTCCTTTATTAATTGTCATATTCACGAACTATTTTACCCACTGGGAAATAGCTCACCCCGTTGGTATCCAATTTTTCATAAGAGTTTAGGGTGGATTGGTGAAGGTTTTTGAGCCCACATTTTGTAACCTTTGTTAATTATAAGGAGATTTTGGGAGGATGTTCCCTCAATCATATTTTGTATAAAAATACATTATGAAATTAATGATATCAGATTTGTACTCAATTAAGTATCTGCGTACCCGATTATTGTTATAATGCATTCGCGCCACGCCTGTGAGTGTTTTGCCAGTTTATGCG
>JAYMFD010003751.1:0-49887 GCA_035771175.1 Paratinospora sagittata | reverse complement strand
CAAGATCTTTTTTGGGTCCAGTTTTACAAATATATAATTACTTTCATATACGTATGTTTTATCTATTCTGTTAAGATGTGTGTGCGCGCTATATATATGCATACACATACACATACCTCTAAACAAAGTCTTTTCCCACTTACATCAGGTTTGATATAAAATTATATTTAGGTTTCTCTATTGTGACCGGGAGGTCACAGGTTTGAATTTGGAAGCAGCCTCTCCAATTTGGCGGTAAGATTGTGTATATTGTCACTTTCCCAAGCCATGCAATGGTGAGAGCCTTGTGCATTGAGTACGACCTTTTTCTTAATTCAAATACTTAGAGCACTCATTACATGCTCACTTTTGTTAATTTTTCAACATTATCCTTTTTGACATTATTATTATATTTGATTTAAAATGTCAGTTTTATTGTTAGAAGGGATTATACAATAATTTCACTCTTCAACTAATCTCACTGCTTTTCTAGGTGTCCTACTGTGTTGGCATTACTTCAATAACAGCTTTTTATCCTTCTCCCTTATAACAGTTTACCTTTCTCTATCCTACCATCAATTCTATTTTAAAATAATGAAAACATTCTTACTCTTCCACTCCTTTGAAAATATGTTTATCCCCCATCCCCTCACCTCCTGTCCTCACAAAAGAAAAATGATACAAAAAAACTTAAAATTAAATGAGTTATTAAAATTTAAATTTGTAGATGATACATAGAGGGCATTACATGCGACTTACATGAACACACACTAGTTAGTATAATGTAATTGTGATGTATGTAGCTGCTGTTTGGGCTCAATCAAGCCTTAAACTTTTGGGGTTTCCATTGTGCGAACAAAAAAGGTTTATTGTTATTCTGGTAAAAAACTTTCAAGGTCTGTTGTGTTCTCTGAGTTTTATGTGAACGGATCGCCTTAGATGTTGTTTTGCATGATTGGCTTTCTTGGTAGTTATAGATTTTATTTATTTATTTATTTTTTCATGTACTACATCTTGGTACTTTCATTTGTTTTCTCATTAAATATCAAATCAACTAAGAAGTATGTATATATAAAAAAGTATCAGCATTTTATTTATCTCCATTCTTTCCTTGCCCCTCCTAAAAAGGGAAAAAAAAATGAAAGGAAAAACATGTTAACTGTGAACACTGGCCTTCTCTGTCCGATTTGACGTCTGGCTTTAGATTTTACACCTTACGGAATCTTGTCCATTTTAAATTTTTCACTACATTTTGGACATTGTGATGCATAGTCCATAACACTACCTATCATTACGAGTTTTTTAAGTAATTTTATTGGTCACGCAGGTGAAATCACTGGCATCTCTTGGGCGCCTAATCCTATTCCAATGGGTAAGTTCATTGTTACCATAATTGCCTCATAATTCTTCTTATTTTCTGACATTTGAACCTTTTGATGAGGCATATAGTTTGCGTAAAATAAAACTAAGACATGTTTTCCTAGAAGACTTTTTAGTAAAATAATTTGGTATGAAGATGGTGCACGGTGCACCTATGTTCACCTAAAAACCTTTGTATTCTGTCTATGCGTACTTCCCTTTAACAAAAAAGTGAAGACTAATATTATACTACCGGTGTTTTAATTGCATCAGTGCTTGGGGTTGGCATTTCTGTGTTCAGATAGAAATAATAGGCCACACAATGGTCCAAGTAATGACCAATTTGACAGTCATCTTGCTGGTTCATATTTTATTTATGGACTACAAGTTTGATTGTGCTCAATACTTATTTCAACCTTGTATTTATGAAGCGTACACTACCATGCTGTTGGTAAATCAGCACTTTAAGTCCACTCTGATAAGTACAATCACCTGATAGAAAAATATATTGC
Source organism: Paratinospora sagittata (assembly GCA_035771175.1). Taxonomy (NCBI): domain Eukaryota; kingdom Viridiplantae; phylum Streptophyta; class Magnoliopsida; order Ranunculales; family Menispermaceae; genus Paratinospora; species Paratinospora sagittata. The sequence goes on along the minus strand of JAYMFD010003751.1, from coordinate 48,037 downwards.
TAGGTTTGAATGACCTGTTACTTTGTACTTTAGTCGTAGGACAATTTTTTTTAAAGTAAATGATACAAGAGAATGTTCTCTTATCTATTTTTTCTTCCCTCATTCCGGCAGGAGGTTCATTGGCTATGGTCTTAGCCACAGCAAGTGCTGACAAGAAAGTAAAGCTTTGGTTGGCTCCGGATCAGCAGCATCTATCTTAAAGATCACGATCATCAACCATAAGAAAGCATATTTATTTTACGATTCTGGACTAACCTTCCCAAGTAATGATAATTCTGACCGTTGGGCGCCATGGACTTCTTATCCAAGCTGAAAAAAGTGAAAAAAGTATAAGCATAAAGAAGTGCAGATAGTAGGGCAGAGCAGTATTGATACGTCTTCTTTGTTTGCTTTTAAAGGTCAGATCTTGTGAAAGCTAAGAAATTTTTTCATGTTACAATATTTAGATTTTCATGACCTCATTTGAAGTAATAGAAATGAAATTTTGGTGTGGGATCACAAACAAATCTATGCCTCCCACAAATCTAAATGTGGATAGAAGTATAATGGGCTTTTGGAAAGTGGTTGCAATTAGCGGACAGTGATATGGTTTTGATTCCAAATTATTCCTTTTGGTTATTATTTGTGTGCTGCATTTCTTTTCTTGTTTTGAGCTTATTCTAGGTGTTGCAAGTTTACAACTTACTTGCAAATCCTTGCCCAACTGTGCTGCTGCTAAGTGCTAGCGAAGACCATGTTGGTTATAGGCAGTTGTTCTGGTTAAATTCACAATAATTTCAATTTTTAGTGTTCTGGTCTTAATGTTGAAATATCTTAAGTATCAATGGCTTAAATGACTGATCTTGACCAAAATGATACAAAAAAGGAAAGGAAAAAAAAGTGAACTGATAGTCTAAAACCTTGAAGGCAGCTTGTTAGATGTATTTTTCAATTTATCTACATTTATGCTTGTAGTTCACTAATTTTAAACCTTAGAAGGGTTGTGATTGTTTTAAAGTCAAATGAACTTGGGCAATGGTTGACTTAGTTGTTGAATACAAATGCATATAGCACATGTCCTCTTATAGTCTTCAATACCTTTCTGTGGTATTAGCTTGAGCAGAATGGATTTGAAAGGGTTGTGATTGTCTTAAAGTCTAATGAACCTGGGCAATGGTGCACATTGACTTAGTTGTTGAATACAAATGCATATAGCACATGCTCTCTAATAATCTTCAAAACCTTTGTGGTATTAGCTTGAGCAGAATGGATTTGAAAGGGTTGTGATTGTTTTTGAAGTCAAATGAACTTGGGACAATGGTGCACATTGACTTAGTTGTTGAATACAAATGCATATAGCACATGCCCTCTAATAGTCTTCAAAAGCTTTCTGTGGTATTAGCTTGAGCAGAATGGATTAGAAGGTGATTTTGGATTCAGAGGAACCCAAAAAAACATTAGGTTCTTTAGTATGTTGAAAGCATGGTTGAATGTTAAAAGCTATAGCAAACCTTATGCTTCTTGGGTGTTACAAGCTATATGGTTGAACATGCAATTTTTATTTTATTTTATTTTATTTTTGGATTAGGTAAATATGAACTGTATAAAAAATGTTAAAAAAAGAAATGAAAAGCAGAATTCCTACAGGTGGTTGCCAACATGGAGTTGGTGCAATTGGTAAAGAGGTGGCTTTGGAATCCAAAGGTTCCAGGTTTAACTCTTGTCATTGCCTCACCTTAGGGGATGAGAGAAATTAATAGGTCAGAAACGGGTCTGATATTTGTTTGGGAGTGTTTTCCGGAGATATAGATGATTATACAACTAACTGCTAAAATTATATCTTATCAAAAAAAAAAAAAATTCCTACAGATGGTTTAGTTGATCACACTAGTGGGTTGGCAGGAAGCTGAGTGTCTTAATCAACTCTATTCGAATAGATTTGGCTATAAACCACCTGAACAAATTCATTTATCTTATTTTATGTGAGTCAGAAGTCAATACCATGTAATATTGTTAAAAACATATAGAAAGACAAAGATGTTTAGCAGTTAAGAGTAAAAGAAACATCAAGTAATAATTTATAGATAAACTAGTAAAGGCATGGTTTGAACTTTGCATCTGTGGTGTGAGGTAGAAGATTCATTTCTCTTTGATAATGTTTTTCTTTTCCTCTTTTATTTTCTCAATCCTTTTACCAGATTCTTAGCTCACTAAATTCTGAACTCATCCTCAGGTTGTTCCTTTTTATTAATGTTGTCAAACATGGGTTCATCTCACCTGATTGTCTGAAATAGAGAAAAAAAATGTCATGATCAGAGAGGTTGAAAACGTATAATATTAAAGAAAATTCATGATCCCTTTTGGTAGGTTGTTTTAAATTTTTTTCAAGATCTTGGGCTGAGGAGTATCATTGACAAGAAGAAAAGGAAAAGGCGTTGAGAAAAGAAAGGAGTGTCAATATCTTTTATGCCATTATTCAACTACAAGATTGTCCAATAAGGTTATTATTAAGCTAATCCTAGAGAGAATAACTTGGTCAAGACTCTTCATGAAAAGCACCTTTACTATCTTCAATTGATTCTTATATCAGGGCCCTATTTGAATTTTCTACTTTAGGTCATCCATAATATATGCACTGTGCAATGGACAGAATATTAATGACCCAATCTAACCAATTCTCTTTTTATACACTGCTTTTCCATTTTAATATACATGTATGACTATAAATTGCAAACATTTTTGTTTCTAGGTGTGCTTATGACCAAAATTGTCATCACCATCACTTGCTCATGATACTAAAATTCCTTTTTTAATTTTTAATTTTTTTATTATTGTTTTTATCATGCACTCATATGTATGTTTTGAGAGAATATAATTCAGGATCAAAGTTCTTATAATAATATCATGGATCCATTCTAATTAAGTGATTAATATTTTTGTAATTGTAAAAATTATCGGTAAGTGATGGTATTTGAACCTCTATTAATATCAAAACTTGTACTTAGCCAAGAACTCTACCCTAATTAGCCTATATGTACTTATTGCTTTTATTGATGTGTCACTCATTTACAACTTATAAGGAGAATGGGAAGTGATAAAAATGTGAATAATCATTCATTAATATATGTTATAATTGTTTTACTATTATGTAACCACCAAACTTTGGAAAAATGCTCAAACTCAAACAACCACCCTTAAGCTCCTCTGCCATAATCATTTAACATTTCTTTTTAGGACAAAAATCAATGATTTTTTCCCTTATATATATATTGTTTCAAGGAAAGCTTTGATTTTTGCATGTTAATAAAATCATTGAATAAAAGGCATTTTTTAAACATATTCTTAAGAAATTTTTTTTTTTAGTTTCTAAAACTATGTTTTGAAATGAAATCAAGTACCAAAAGTCGGATAGTCTAGTTAATGATGGATGAGGTATAAGTTGTGATTGAGAAACGGGGTTTCGACTTTGAGTCTAAATTTGTGTTCACACTTATCTATCTATTATATAAAAGGACGCTCAACAATTTTTATAATTTTTGACTTAGTAATAATCTCGCCTTACAAAAAGGTTAGAGGGTCACTAAGAAAAGAAGAAAAGAAATGAAATCTAGCCCTCGTTAAGGAAACTGAAATTTGAAGCCATTAAACCATCTACCTCACACCACCTTCTAACTCAACCATTTAACATTAACCACGTTTTTGTCAACTTACTTTATTAATTAAAGTACAGGAAACATTAATTTATATGTTTAATCATGGGTTCCAGCTTGTGTACCACCCACTTGCATCACAACCATTCAATTAAAAACTTTCTCAAAAACCCTAAGATTCCAAAAATCTCATTCATCTTATATTATCATCAAATACCAATATAATATATTAAACTCTAATTAACAGATTCAAAGCAGGATTGATGATGGCTTCTTTATATCAAATAAAAAGCCAAAAAAAAAAAAAGCTACCTTAAATTTCATCAAATTAATCACACTCAACATATAAAACTACTAAATTAATTTTTAATTAACATTAAAAAAATCCATATGACAATGGTCCAATCGAATCGCGACTTACCTTAATTAAACCTCTGTTCGACCAATCATTCTAGAGATTCAGGGTTCTATTAATTTGATCTAAATTAATAATTTAAAAAATGTAATCAATTAATTTCATAAGAATTGAAGAAGAACTTAAAAAAGAAAGAATTGATATAATAGCATTAGTTAGATGAAATAATTAGTGGAGAAGATGGGCAGCAATGATTCTTTTCTGTTATGTTGTACTCATGAAAGCTAAGTCCCAACAGAAACATGAAATACAGAGAAAAAGGAAAATTGAATTAAATTAAAATGAATTGAAAAACACAAGAACAAGAAGTAGAAGAAAAAAATGAAGAAGAAGAAGAAGATGAAAATGGCTTTTCAACCACTCCCACTCACACCACTTCGCTATCATTGTTGTCACCCAAGATCCCAGCTGTGTCCCTTTGAGATTTCCCCACGTGGCACCCCTACCCGACACTTACATCATCTGGGCCCACCTAAAATTCCCAAAATCAAATCTTTCTTTCTTGTGGGCCCTACCCTACCTTACCTTACCTCATACCCTTTCTATTGTACTAGTCACGGATTCAAAAACTGGGTTCAATGGTGATTCACCGTACAATTTCCACGTGTCCACAAAATGACGTACGTAGAAGATTAAATGGTCAAACTTTTCTTGGAGGGAAGACCCAAAACCCAGATGGTCAAAGGGGGTTGGTGGTGGTTGGAGTCACGTGAACCACTGGGCTGGGCCCAACGAACCGTTAGAGACAGAGGATGGCATGGTGGCTCGGTGGCACGAACCGAAAAATTTTAAAAATAAAAATAAAGATTGTGGATTTACTGAGCCGATTGGGTTGAACCTATTTTGGTGACGTCAGACACGGGTTCGAAAAGCTGAGACTCAGAGCGTTGAAGGGACTGGAGAGTTGTACGGATTACACGTGCGTGAACAGAGGGAGAGGGAGAGGGAGAGCACGTGACTTTGGGGGATATGATGCAAAGAATACAAAAAAAAAAACAAACAAGTGTGTTACTGTGATCATGTGACGTGTCGGTTGATATTGGAACAGAGCGTTGACCCTAACCGTCAACCTGCGGACCGGATTGGAAAACCAATCCAACCCACATCCTCGTATTTCGAGGAGTTCTTCATTTTTATGACAGATTTGCCCTCAACTTAAAAATGTATTTTTTTTATTTATAAAAATGTTATTTATTTATAAATGATTTTCATTAAAAAAAAATTAAAACAAAATAATTTTTTATAAGAAAAAATTAGATATGTTTTGCCTTTTAAAATGATCAAAATAATTAAAATCATTCAAAAATATAGATAAGGGTAATTAAGAGTAAAACTTAGAACTTAAAAAAGTAAATTGAAGAAAACAAGTGACAAGTAGTTAATTGTCAAATTATTATTTTAACTCTATTAACAATAAAATTAATTTTTTAAAAATAAAAAATAAGATAAAGTTTTTAAGGGTCTTACGAGTAGAAAAAGATTTTACCATAAAAAGTTTTCAAATATTTTTGTTAGATATAATCATTGTGAAAGTAGTATTATCAAGGTGAGCAAAGAAAAAAAAGTAGTATTATCAACTATAAATGCTATCATATATATATATAGTTATGCATGGCATTTGGTGTTATTGGGAATTCTCATCAAAGACAGCAGTCATATAATTAAATTGATGAACTTTTTTCTTAGACTTATAACTAAAAATCAGAATACAGATTCAAGTAAATATAAGATCACCCAAATTGAACAAATGAGGACTAAAAAAAGGAGGAGAGAATACCAGTACTAATTAATCAGATTAAACTCTCTATAATTAGTAGAAAATGGTATGTATAATACTCACATAATTAAACCATGACATACATAATCTAGACCCTTTTAAATTTACATATAAAACAAAGAAATGTAATTAGCTAGCTATCTTATAATTAAACTAGATGTGCTTGAACAAGTTACTCCAAGGAGACACTGTTACTATATATGATTATGTTATTAAAAGCTTCATGTTTTATTCTCTTTTCTTCTCTCTCTCTCTCTCTCTGATCTACTTTACAACTCCATCATCCATCATTCCATGGATTTAATCAAGTCACAGTAAAAGATTGAAGATATAAATATATAGCCGCCATAGAAATTCCATTGTAACTATGATTATGATATTGAAGCTTTCTTTAATTATTGGTTGCTTAGGATGCTTTCCTCTCTCTTTTTTTTTTTTCAACTACAAGTACTCTAACACATCCATGCCATAATTAATTCGATTAATATTTACCCTAAAGCCTTAAATAAATCTTTTTTAAAAAACTTGAGATTTTTGGAGTTGGGATAAAAATAGTAGAGGTAGTTCACAAAAGATGTCACACCCCAGTACACAGCACACCGCAGTGTCTAGTACTCCCGGGATGTGATGGGTACGCATACCCCAGCCATAGTACCACATAATATTGTCATATCGCCATGTAGCAACCCAACCGCAGCTGGTCTACATCGAAACGATTATTTGTCCCTACTATTCCCTCATGAATAGTAAAGGGCCTCCCCCAAGTTCGAACTCGCAACCTCCCTTAAGGAGTTAGAATTCGCAACTTGAGTAACCACTGAGCCAATGGTTCAGTGGCTACTCAAGTTGCGAATTCTAACTCCTTAAGGGAGGTTGCGAGTTCGAACTTGGGGGAGGCCCTTTACTATTCATGAGGGAATAGTAGGGACAAATAATCGTTTCGATGTAGACCAGCTGCGGTTGGGTTGCTACATGGCGATATGACAATATTATGTGGTACTATGGCTGGGGTATGCGTACCCATCACATCCCGGGAGTACTAGACACTGCGGTGTGCTGTGTACTGGGGTGTGACAAAAAGGCCTTATGCTTACAAGGGTTAGACCCGCTCTCTTGCCTTGCGGAGGAGGGAGATTGTGCATTGTATTTTGAAATTGGGTAATGAGAGGCTGTGTCTACCTTGTACGACCATACAAGGTTAGACCCGCTCTCTTGCCTTGCGGAGGAGGGAAATTGTTCATTGTATTATTGAAAAGCATGAAATTTATGTTGTTGACATGTATGTTATATTCGTTGAATGATGCATGTGTTGCATAAGTGTTTGAAATGATTTTACATGTCATATTTCTCTAAATGTATATAATTGTCATCTTAAGAACTATATTCACTGAGCTGTTGTTTGCTCACCCCATTTCCTCCAATCTTTCAGGTATTGAGTCGAAGGGAAAAGGAACTTGTCTGGTATGTGTATGTCTGCTTGGAGGAAATAACTTTTGTTATTTTAATATGTATATTTATCACACATTATATATATAAGTATTATCATCTAGATGGGATGTGTGGGCATATATATAGCTTAAGATATTGGATGAGGAAATGCAAATATATTATCACCTAGATGGGTTGTGTGGTAAGATTATATAATGCTTGGGATGATGAAATGAGATGATCATAGATATTTATCTGGTGAGAATTTAATTTGTGGAATGAATGGAATCAATGTGAATGAAATGATCATCTATATATCTGGGATTTGATGTGATTTGTGGTATAGAAAAAAAAAATATTCTGTACATTTTAGGAAGGTTTGTGAGAATACGTGAAGGCTGACAGTGTATTATCTATTGTATATGAGGATGTACAGTGTATAGTACGCTGTGCCGGTCATGACGTCAGCCTACGTCAGGGGCGTCGTGACAAAAGAGCTTTTTTTTTTGGTCCACTAGATTATTAACTTTATGTTAATTAGGAGGGAAGAAAACAAAGTTGGTTCCTCCTTTTGGAAACATGACTTGATTAGTCACTTGATTAAGTAAGGTTGGTTACTCTCAATGTGTTTTCTAATTAATTATCTAACCGGCCTACAAGAGAATTATTAATTAGGTTAATCTAATTATAAAAAGTTATAAAAAAGTTAATCTAATTATAAAAAGTTAATTGTAATACAATTACTTATTAATGTTTATTATATTATTTATTACATACATCAAGATGTGTAAATTATACAACTACTTATTAATGTTCACTGCATCATTTAATTAGCTTATATATGTCTTTAAATGTATAAAATTAAGGGCCTCAGTTTATGTACTTTGTCTTGAGTTCCTAAATATTTAGGGCCGGCCATGGTATTATCGTGCAAACTATATCACCGTAACACCTTTAGATTTGTGTTGAATATTCATGTGGTAATGCTTTGATGTAACAACCTTTAACAAGTGGGGAGACTTACAAAATAATGGGGCAATCATACGATGTTAATTCTTTATGATCTTGTTGTGGACTTCTAACCTTTATTGTTTAAAGCCTTGTGTGCCCTTAGTTGTAAGGGTTGTCCTCTTGGCTTTTGTCCTCAAACCTCTTACCTACTTATATGTAGGACTTTATTTTTATAACCCCCATAAAAGCCGTTGGATCTCTGTGCCCGCATATTTTTCAAAATGATTTATGACTATTGCCAAGATATAGTCTGCAAAATTATTGTAATCTTACAAAAGAAAAAAGTTAGGAAACCTGTGGAATGAAATATGCTTAAATGCAATAACATCTTTTTAATTGTAAGACATAACGAATTAAGTCCAATGTGGGCACCAAAAAAATTAAATCAGATAATTCCTTTCATATATACCAATGTCAAAGAGTTATGTGACATATCATAAAAAAACAGAAGAGTTCTTCAGTTATTACTTTCAGATTTAAAAAAAAAAAAAATGATCAAAATTACATGATACCCTAAAAACTTAAAATTGCAAACTGGTTTTAAAATATTGAATTAAAATTCTGATCATTGATCCTAAAGACAGTTGACCCTGATGATTAACTTGCAAATATGGTACCATTTCGTCAACCAGAATTAATGTAGGTGGATGAGCTAAATGAGGCAGGATTCTCTCAAATTTCATACCTAGCTATTATAGCCTAGAAAGGGCTCAATTCTCAAGCTAAATGGCTCTAGCTAGCTAGCTTAATTTGGACCACACACACCATGTATATATATATATATATATAAATACTTAAATACTTTACAAAAATCAATTAATTACTTCCATTAATTCTTGCCCTTGTCATCAGCTTCTCCACATACCTAACCTTTATTAAATAATACATAGCTACCTTCATTTTCACTCCATCTTTCCTTGTATATATATAACACCACATGCACCAATACAAATTCTGCATAAATCCCACTACTTTTTGTTAATACTTACAATAATCAAACAAAGAAATCCAACATCAGCAATAAATAATGGATTACAGGTTGTTAACCACCCACCACCACCAGCACCAGCAGTAATAAGAGCCAGTTAATTGAACTTGACCAACTTATATATAAATATATGATTGTATATATATATACACACAGACACACGTCTATATTATATGTACCACCTATATATCTTATTCTTGTCTACATTCAAAAAGTACCGTAAATTAATAATCATTAAAAAAAAAAAAAGCTTTCAAATTAATCCCCACTTTAATGGAGATTATACCCCACAAAGTGTGGAAAAAGCTTTCTTAGTTTAGAATGTCAAATGAATTCATTAAGTAATCCACCTGTTGCTTATAATATAATACATTGTACAATTTTGATCCTTGAATCTTAGGGGCAAATTGTGATAGAGTATTAATTTGTTGTAAATTATTCATAGGCCTTATTTGAGAGAGTTTTTTTAAAAATGCCTCGGTTTCTTTTAAAAGTTAAAAATATTTTTTTTACTACAGTTTAGCTAAAAGTAAATATTGCTAAACACTTCTAAAAGTATCCTTGTTCCAAACGCACTTTGAAAAATATCTTCTAAACTGGTCATAAATTAAAATATTTGTATGCCCTTAATACAAAATTTAAAGTAAGATCCAGTAAAGTTAGTGTAAATTCCTATAAAAATTCGAACATCTTGTGTGCCTGTGGATAAACATGAATCTGTACAATATATATGTATCTATGCTGATTCAAGAATTACGGCATTTTTGTTAAAATATTTAACTGAAAATGGGAAAAAAGTTAGAAAATCAAGAAATAATATTAGCAGGTAATTAAGTGAGAAAGAAGGTGGTGAGATGATAATGATTTGGTTGGTTGTTTACCTGTGAAAGCTCAAGCTTAACTGAAAAATAAGACTAAAGAAGCCACTGAAGGTGAACCAATCACTGTTAGCTATTAACTACTACCCACGTTCTTCTATCTTTTAGAAGTAAATGAGACATTAAACTACTTCAACGAAAATGTAAATGAGAACTCAACGTACGTGGTGCAACGTAAATAGTTGGAAGTCTCTGTAAAGGTGATTGAGAGGAGAAAGTTTAAGGATCGAACGCGAATTAGTCTCTCCTAAAGTGTGGAATATCACGTGGGAAACCAAAGAAAATGTAAAGGAGAACAATATGAAGTATTAATTCTTATTCTTCTTGATTAAGTTTTAATTGGTACAAATTATGAGGAAGAATAACAATGAATATTTCCATGATAATACATGTTAATACTAAATCAAATATTATCATTTTGGTCAGTCACATTTTTTTTTTTTTTTTGAGGTTGACGAGTATTAGGATTCTCGTACTAGTCCTTTTGGGGCACGACCACAAACGCCCTTAGATACCGTTGATTAATATATTGGTGGGTGGTATGAGTTTTACTTAAACTCTCTACCTCAAAGTTGAGGGCGCTTGCCCCTAACCACTAAACCCGGCATAAGGCATAACCCATGGAAATGATTAGCAGATAATAATAATAACAGAAATGGGAGCCTTTGGATACAACATCTGAAATAATAATAGCTTTTTTTGAAAACCACTTAAAACTCACTTATTAATGCTAATAATAATAACTTTTGAATGGAAATATCTATCAAGTTATACCTTAAAATGCATATATCTGATACAACTTAAATGCCTCTAAGATCTCATTTTGTTTCTTATCCTATTTTACTTTAAATAGTTCTAGCTTCAATTTAAAATTATTCATAAAAATATATCTTAACCATATTAACAACCAAATAATAAATATAATATTAACACACATCAAGCAGTTTGATCCTCTACGCACAATAATATACCAACCACAAAATCTAAGGAATATTAAAAATTGGAAAAAGTGGCCCCACATGAATTGAAAAAAAAAAAAAAAAAAGTCCACGTGGCAAAAGAGGAGTGTTCAGGTTCAGCTTGTTAATTAATATAATAATATTTTTTTTTTTTTGAAAAATGACGTCATCATTATTTTTGTACAAATGCGTCACTGTTGTGGCAGTCCCACCGCAGCGCTTTGACATTTCAGAGCGGCAGATGCGTCGTCTATTGCCCGCGCGCCACGCACCGACTCGAAAAATCGGTGGGCCCCATTCGCGTCTATTTCCGCCAAATACGACCTTGATTTGCGATAATAATTAAAATTATTCTCAAACATAATTTAATTAATCAATTGGTACGGTCGAGAAAAATAATAATAATGCACAATCTCCAAATCCAACCTCCGCATAAAGTCTCCTTTCAAATGCTATTGTAAAACCATTCTTTTTCTTTTATTTATTTAGTTTTATTTTGGACAAGGGTTTTGATAGCTAAAAAATTATTCTTTTAAAAAACTTAAAGAAAATATCTCAAAAAAAAGAGAGTATTTTAGTTAAAAATAATATATTATTTTTCATCTGTATTATTCAAAAAACGATTTAGGATTTAGGTTACATGCGGAAGTAATCGAGAAATTATGAGTTCGAGTCTCATTCACTTGTTCCTCCTCCAAAAGTATATACGAGCCGGAACCAAAAAAAATTTTCGGGGTTTCAGATGTTGCCCTCTTTACAGGTCAGGGGCTTGCATATCTTGAGATTAATCGGTTGCCTGCAAGCTAACCCAGATACCCAATTTTTTATAAAAAAAAAAAGAAAAAAGAAAAAGACAAGGAAGCTTCAAATTAGTGAAAAAATGTATCTTTTCAGGACAATTTGTTATTTATTTTTTTAAAGAACATTGGTTTTTCTCACCAAGCAAATTAAAATTTTTCATAATACTAGTACTCAACTTAACTCAACTAAGTCTTTTTTTCAACGACATAGGGTTTGTTATATAAATCTGTTTTCTTCACTTTCCACTATTAAGGGCTAAGTTGACATTTAAATTATAAAAAAATATATCTTTTTTAATTATCTCTTTTTATATTATTTTAGGTCTACCTCTACTACTATTATTATTATCATATAGCGTTAATAAGTCATTCTTCCAAATTAGTGCATCTAAAGGCCTATATTATATTTGTCTAAATCAACTTAGTTAGTTTTTTCTCATTTTATCTTCAAATGGTGCTACTCTTACCATATTTTAAATATGTTCATTTTTTATTTTATCTTTTAATATTTTACCAATACATATCCATCTTAACATTAGCATTTTTACTACACTTATATATATATATATATGTTTAAAAAAGATTCATGGGAAGAGAAGCGGACTTGTTATTATGTCACTCACTTTGGGCCTAGATTAGAAAACTCCCATTTTGACGGGCTTAAATCAAGCCCATATATGGGCCCTCTAAATATAGCCTAATTATCACATCATAATAAATAATTAATCAAGAAAATGTACTGAATTGAAAAGGGCAGAGAGGTCACGTTCTCCGCACGTGCCAGGTTAAAATATCTGGACAAAATCATGTACTAAATGAAAACATACTCAAATGTTTTAGGATTTCCAAGTCCGTAATGAGTGGTATGTGGGGCCCACTGTTCCGTTTCCGTTTCACAAGAACTAAATATAGATATAATAATTATTAAAGAAAAAAAGATTATTATATATATTTTTGAGTACGAAGCAGCACGAGTATCATACGGGGATAATGAAAGCGCCACCGACTCACGCACGTATGGCAACCTGGCACGTGACAATCTGAAAAGCTGATATATAAAAGGGAGGATGGATCCTCTGTGACCCACTTCACTATGATTTCAACAATCACATTTGTATAGATATCTCTCGATGTACTCTTCATCAGTACTCCTCAATAATTTTTTTATAAAATAAATGGTATGGTAATTTCACAATAATTTTGATTAAAATTTCTTATTAATTTGCTTCAATATATAATTCCTACCTATAAATAGAAGTGGTTAATAGTATTAAATCAATTTAATTCTATTATAGGCAATTAAGCTCTATATATAAGATTTTCTTGGGCTGTAAAATCAAACAAAAAATTAATAATTCTATATATATTTTTTACTTTTCAATTAGAGAGGCTATAAATCTAATCTAATTCAATAAAATTTAAAATTATTTGCTATTACATGATAGCGTATAATGTATAAAATTTTCATCATCTATATTTAACGTATGAGAACATAATTTTTGACATTTGTGACACATATATAGACATGGAAGCTTTTCAAATAAAATTGTAGTTAGAATAGTTATATAGTAAATTTGGAATATATAATAGACTTAGAAGATTGATATATGCATTGTGATATACAAGTTATACCATGACAAGATTTTATTTCTTTTCATATTTATTTTAAAACATTTAAAATGAATAGTTATTTGCAATAATATCTTTTTAATTGGATATTAATAAATAGATAATATAAAAATTTAATAACTAATTAAAGAATAATTAGAATAAACTGAAAGGTCAGAGTTACTAATAATGTAGTCAAAGACAGATACCTTTCTTAGCAGTATTAGTTGAACAAAATGACTCTACAACATATAAGATAAACTTTTGAGTCATTTATAGAACCATGAAATTACAAACATAAAATTAGCATAGGTGAAAATGCAAATTAAATAGAAGATGCATATCTATTCTACATATTAACTAAAGATAATAAGGCAAAAAGGGCAATAATTTAAACATACTATTTTTTTTTTTCCACAATTCAAACAATTTATAAATATGTTCCCTTGCTTTTTTTTTTTTTTTTTTTTGTTGGAGTGCTGACATAAGAGCAGATGATGCTGACACTAGAGCCAGAGAAAGTCAGAACCCCTCAGTAGGGCCAAAAAGATGAGTACAGCGGTAAGAGATATAAAAGGCTCAGGATAGGGACCATGTAAATCAACTACCATAATTTCGCTCCCACTTTTATTAGGAAAGAGAAAACTTCAACTTATTTGTAAAGAGAGAGAATCGAACTCTCGATTTTGAGTGAAAGGGTTCAGATACACACTATTAAAACTTGTCAATGTTTACAATATGTTCCCTTACTTTTAAACATAGTAAGTTAATTGTAGTTTGATTAATTATATCACTTACATCATATATAATAAAATTGACAAGTATATCCAAAATAAGATTACACATAAATATCCCGAAAGCTCCATTCTCTCAAATACAAAATTGTCAAATCATTTAATAAGATATTTAATGAGTCTTTCCCATCCAAAGTAATTAATTTTGAGTTTTCTCATCAACTGGTCCTAGCAAACCATTTCAACCCCATTTATACTAAACCCTTCCCCCTCCCCCCTCTTTTTTTCTGTGTTTTTTTTTTACTAAACTTGTAATGGGGTTCTTTAGTTCAAAGCAATGCCATTAAAATATAAATGGGGAGAGAAATATATGATAATAACAGGATTATTAAAATTTTGAAAAACAGATAGTAATAAAAATTAAAAATTAGAAAAAAAAAAAACTTAATGAAAATCTTTATTATGTATATGCTCTAATATACCACATGTAAGCATTTTTAAAATTAACTAAATCAATAGAATAATCAAAAGTTACACAAATTCACCACCCAAAACCTTGTCTAATATCAATAAGCTTTAAGCTAGTTTTTTTTTTCTTTTTTTTTTTTTCAATAGTTTGAGCCTTTATATATATGTCTGTGTGTGTTGGTAGTAACTTATGCTCTTTTATAGGTTAGACAGAGAACAAAATATACTCCATTCATGATTCTTTATTTTCATCAAAATAGATACTGTTGGAGTTTTTTAAATAAAGTAGGAAACCTGAAATTTCCTAAATTATAAGATAGTAATGTATATAAAATGACCCTATTAAAGTCTCACAATTTAGTCCAAAGTGGGGGAAGGGAGCTCAAAAAATAAAAAATAAAAAATAAAAAATAAAAAATGGGAATATTAGAATATACAATATTATTTTTAGTGGGTGCAGAAAAAAAAAAAAAAAAAAGGTTGAAATAGAGAGCTTTGAAAGGGGAGAAGATTCTTGTAGAAAGAGAGAGATTGGTGTGGTCGTCCTATACTTAATCATTATATATCTCTCTTTCTCTCTCTAAGCTACCTTTTTACAAGGGAAGAAGAAGAGAAGAGAAGAGAAGAGAATAGAAACATACCCATACGAGTGAAAAAGCTTTTCACCCTCTAAAAAGGCCCAAAAAAAGGAGAGAAATCAGTAATCTCTCAACCCCACTAGTAGGTGAGCAGTCAGCATTACCAAACCCCCCCCTCCCTCCTCTTTCTTCTTTTCAACATTTTTTATTTTTTTCTCTTTTATTTTTGCATATTTCTTGCTTTGAATATTTGCTATATAGTATATAGCCTCTCTTGCCGACAGGAAAAACATGTCTGAATTTAAAGTTGTAATAATATTAATAAGGCAACCTAAACTTAAGGCAATAATACTCTCTACCAACTCTACTTCTAAAACTACTACTACTACTACTACTCATCATCATCACTTTATTTACCTCATCTTCTCTTTTTCTTTAAAAAGTTGTGTTTTTTTTGGGGAGAGCCATTGATGATTTTTCCTCTGTTGGCTAAGCAGACTCATCAAGAAATTATCTTCTCTTTTTCACTTTTTTTTACTCATTGTGAAAGTGGGTGAGTGAAAATCTGCAAACCCATCAAAGAGAATTGATGAGTTGAGCTGTGTGTTGCAGTTCATTCTCACAAGTTCAAAAATTTCTTACATGATGAGAGAAAATGATGGGGCCTCAGTTTTTTTTCCTTGATTAAATCTACTCAACATTTTTATTCCAAATGGATTTTTGTATCTTTTTTTTTAACAATTTTAGCACTGTTTACCCTTCTTAGCAAAGATGATCATTATGACCTGCCCATAACCCTTTTCTTTTCTTTTTTTTTTTGAGTTGCTACACTTGATTGTGTATCTTATTTTTCTTTTTTTTTCTTCCCCCCTTTTTCTTTGCCCACTTCCTACTCCATCTTCCTTGTAATTTCATTTGCTGCCCACAAAAAAACATGTGTTTAATTTTGAAGGAGGAATCTAGTTTGCCACCATACTAGAATCTTACATGTTTGTTAAAAGATTAAAGAAATCAAAACACCCATTTCAGAATCATAAATATCTTTGTTCATTGCAATGAAAAATGTAAATCAGAAGGGCTTATATTATAATTCATTCTTTTCATTTGTACTAGGAATCTTCAAATCATACATAACATACTGTTTTGCTCATTTTTACAACATGGAATTCAATAAATAAACAAGGTGAAGTAGTAAATACAAGCTGAAGAAAAAAATAAAATAAAAAATTTTCATTTTTTTGACAGATTTTGGAATGGTTTCAAAGACAAGCTACCCCAAAGAAGATGATGACAGAAGAAGGGGCCCTTCTGGTCTGGGACCTCCACTTTTCTTTGACCATGACCCGTGCAAAAGCACCCCGATGGACATCCACTGCTTTCATGGTGGGTCTCCAATCCTCAACAAGATACGAACTCGTTGATATATCCTCATAACGGTCCGATTCCAACGTTATCATCTAGCTACAAAGATCTGTTCTCGAGTTCCATCCAAGGTTGACCCACAAAAATCACAAACTCCGGCTAGTGTTACCGTAAGAATCACTACTGAACTGAAGCTCCAAACAAAGTAAAACTCCTCCTTCAAGCCCTTTCCATTGATTATTTTGCTTTATTCGAGCTCACTCAACAATTTCTATAAACAACCATGCCTCTTCCATATGTTGACCTCTCCGAATCCACCAATATCTTTGTCACCCTGTTGTCTGTCATCGCAAAAAGGTTGATACATATAATAAAAAGAGAAAATATATGATGAGAGGAACCTTTTTTTCCTTCATAACTCCGCCAGTGTCGGGCTTTTTCGACAAGTCCAGGCGAAGGAGGAGGAGGGTTACGTCAAGTTTGTGAGCCCATGAAGAACTTTTACTGCAAATTCAAACTGACAGATTATTGTGTCTACTATGTTAGGGACCAAAAGTATCCTCCTCTGTGGTCCAGCAATCAGAAGAAGAGGGAAAATTCAAGAGAAATAAAAAGGAAAATTTTGGATGGGGCTTTCAACTTTTTTAAGCCAGTGTTACTGCAAGTTGAAGTTTTTGAAAGCCGAAAAACGCTGAAAATAATGCAAGTAGTAGGGTAAGTAGGAGAAGAGATGGGATGACATGCCTTGACTGAAAATATTTTTAAGAAGATGATAATAGCAATAACGAGAATAATAATTAAATGGTAAGATATAGAGAAAACAAGGGCATTCAGCTTAAGAAATAATATTCTCTCATAACTTGAAACTTCAAAAGCACACAAATGAATTAATTAACAAAACACCAAGAAATGGTTCTAAGAATTCTTACTGATGCTTCTTCCAATTCAGATAATCTTGAGAAATGTTGCTGATCAGATAAAAGCAGCGTTTATCTGAGGAATATGATCTGCAAAACTGTCAGATTACCATCCCCGTAAATTGATTACAAGCATTCAGCCAACTGAAAAAGTTTTGGGGGCAAAATGATGCATTTGCACTAGAAACCCGTTCGAAATCCTTTATAACTACGAACTAAAAGCTCCTTCCAGGGTGCCACTACGAAATTTGTAACTAAGGTTTGTTTTCAAGAAGAATAACATTTGAATCACAAACTGTTTTTGACTGTTTGAGACATTTCTATGCATCGAAGAGTTTGTAAAAGATGTACACCTACCTCTGGCACTGACAGGCTCAAAATGTTTCTGATTGTTCGAATCAGAAGGTTACCAAATGGTGGGCAACCTCAGCCCTTTTCTGCAATATGAAACATGAGAATTCTAGAGCTATTTCAATGTCGACAATAATCTTATGCAGCTAGTACACTTATTGGATCTGTTGAGTGAAGCTATAAGCTCTAACACAATAGGAACAAGAGTAGTATTATGAGAACCATTTCACCTTAAAATGCCAGTAAAATGAAAATCTCAGTTAATATAGAGGCATTCAGAGTAAGAACTAATATCAATTAGAAAGAAAACAACTTCTGAACTTGAAACCCGAAAAAGATGAAAAACCTTTCTCTTCATAAATATTATTTACCCCAAATGACTAGGAACCAAAATGTTACAACATTGATCCTGTTCTGTTCCCCCCAACATTCTCTCTATCTTTATAAACAAGAAGAGTTTCCTTTCTGCAAATCTGAAAACCCCAACAAAATCATGCCCAGGCAGGAGACGGGCGATTCGTTTTGAATCACAACAAGGCCTGTGCAGCAGCAATAATACATAATTCATTCATGCCCCCCTCTCTTTTTCTTTTCTTTTTTCCCTCCTTCCCTCTCCCACCCTAATCCCCCAAAATCTTCTATCACAAAAGTAAGTGAAACAACAAAAACAAAGAAAAAAAAAAGTGGTAGAAAGAATTTAAAAAATCCTACAATTGCAGAGAATTCTACAAGGAGTGGAAAAATGTTACACTGAGGATGGATCAGCAAAGACCTTAGTGAGCACGTCGTCCTCTCCGCTCGAAGTGGCAAAGAGCTCGGCGTCCTTATCTTCTTCGCTCGAGAAGTCCCGCCTCTCTAGCTTGGCGTGGGCAGCAATAAATATCATTTTTTGAGCTCTTTCCATTCCGCCACTAGAATGCCGGTGCGAACAAACCCACCTCAAGAACGACCAATTACACTTGAAACCACAAGAAGTAGCATGAAGAAAGATAAGCCTCACGGCCACTTTTCCAAGCGATTTGAATTCACTTAAACACGTTTCCCAAACAAGTCTACTGCTCTGAGGATTTGCAATCTTCATCTTTCCTGTCAACGGGTCTCGTTGCTTCACCTGAACGGCTTGAGCATAGAGAGGATCAAGCCCCTCTGACCTCCATTTCATGAGCTCCATTAAAGCGATATGAGCTTCTTCCCTCGAAACTAGCCTAGTTATGAGCTTGTCCACATCCTTTTCTTGCTCGGGCGTCAAGCATTTGAATGGTGGAAGGTACTTCCCACTTGCGTCTCTCATTAAGTATAACGGGTCGAGTATAAAAGCAGCTGACCATGCCGGATGGTAATTCTTCTTGAAACGCTTCTCGATCACCTTCTCGACGGGCTCCTCCGAAATGCTGAATTTAGCACACCAATCCTTCACTTTCCCTCTTAATTCTTCCCACAAAGGTAGGCATTGCCCAACCAATGGCCTCTCAGCTTCCATATCCAATGCCATATCCTTAATCAACTTAACAAGAGAATGAACAGCTTCCAATTCAGCCCAAAACCTCCCATTTTGAATCATCTCTGCAACTTCCCCAGCAACAGGGTCTTCCACACAAAAAACCTTGTAAGTATCATCCAAAACCGCTGAGTGGAGCGCCCGGGCGGAATCCCATACATCTTCTATCATCGGAAAAACAGCTTCAAAGAAGCTCTTCGAGTTCTCAAAACCCAGCTGCTGCTGCTGCTGCTGCTGTGGCGGTACCCGTAGCAGCCCAGCATGATCAAGCTCCTGAAATTGGTACTTGTGGAAACAGCTCCTTGCCTGATGCTTAGTGTTAAAGAAATTAGCAAGTTTCAGGCAATTACTAGTAACAGTCTTGAACAGTGGAAGCTCTTTACTGAAATCCTTGATCAAACTAAGAAACCCTTGAAGCTGGCAAGACAGATTAACCATCCAATGATTCTGACTCTCCAAATTCCTCAATGCCTTAGCTTTAAACTTATCAGCAACAATCCCTACACATCTATGAACACCACCACCACCACTTCCACATATTCCGGTAACGGTCTCCCACAACACCTCCTCGGCGAACTTCGCCGGAACCTCCCCCGTCGTAAACACTGCCTTGTGAAAAAGGCTCGTCCCATTCGGCAAATTCACCGTCAAATTCACAACCTTTTCGCCACCACCTCCGGCGTAATTCTTCGATTTCCAGCCATCGGAGGCGACCTGAAAGAACAAAGCGTCGCGAATCCTCGCTTCGGCCTCGTTCTTCGCCTCGTCGAACTTCGAATCCAATCGGGCACCGGTCAAATCCCTTCTGGAGATCGCCGGCAAGCCGACCTGGTTCAAAAAAGATTTGAACTTGGGGTTTTCGACGCTGGAAAACGAGACCGCCCCGCACGACTCGTAAAGCCAGTCCGCGAGCAGATTCAACGCCGAATCCACCTGCGTCTTGCTCAACGCCGGCCCTGGCGACGCCTTCGGACTCTTCAGCTTCTTCACACTGTCCTCCAACATCGCCAACGCCCCCAAATCCTCCTTCCCACCCGATAACACCAAATGCTGCTGCTGCTGATGCTGATGCTGCTGCTGATGATGATGATGCGTCCCCACCGGCGTCGTCGCCGTCGAACTGTAACTCAAGTCCGTGGCGCAGAACCGAGAAGGGTCAATCAAAGCAAGCGGCGCCGCAGGAAAACCCCCACCGGAGGCGGCGCCGGCGGTGGAGGTGGCGGAGGCGGAGCGTTTGCGGTGGTTGTGGTGATGTGGGGAAGAGGAGGGGGGGATGGAGGAGATGGGTTTGGGGACGGAATTGAAATTGGGGCAGGTGCCTCGTTTGAGATGCTCGGAGGCGGTGCGAGAAGGGTTCGAAGCGGAGAACACGGCCTCGCAGAGAGAGCAACGGAGCTTCACGGCTTTGGCGAGACCTGTGTCGGAATGGCAGACCAGTACGGGCTCTAGGTGCGCCCAGTACCACGCTCCTTTGCCCTTTATGGCTTTAGTTCGCACCGTCACCAGCCCTTCGTACCGCTTGTTCACCGCTTTCGCTGTTAGGTCCTCGCCGGAGGAGGGGACTAGTGGCAGGGACGACGTTTCTCCGCCGGCACTGTGCGTGGCTGCCATTAATTAATGTATGTCTATATAGTAGCTACGTACAAACTCAGCTCCGACTACAACAACAACAACAAGATGTAGTAAAGAGGTCTTTTGGGTTTGAAAGTTAGATTGGTGGTGGTGGTTTCATGGGGTCTCGACGGCTCTTTCCTTGCATTTTAGCCGGAAAAAGCCGCCGGCGGGGGGTCTAATTGGGGAGAGTGCCGGATTTCCATGCCGGAAACCGGCGATCTATGGTGAGTGGAAGGGAGAGAGTGAGTAAGAGTTAGTGAAGGTTTGTTTGAAGCTCTGAAGCTCTTGGCTAGTGTTGTAAATGCTTCTTTCTTTCTTTTTTTTGATAAAAAAAAAAAAAAAAAGTTTGGTTTTTTGGAAGTGTTGTGTTGTGTGTTGTGATGTTTTAAGCAGAGCAGAGAAGAGAAGAGAGGAAGAGAGGGCTTGTGGAGAGAGACAGAAGAGAGAGAGAGAGAGAGATAGCAAAATAGGCTGAAAAGAAAACTTGAGAGGGACAAAGAAATGGGAGTCTTATGTTTTTCTTATTTCTTCAGTTTCTCTCTCCACACTTTCTCTCTCTTCTTTTATGTTGTTGTTGATGTTTTCTAATCTTTCCCACCATCACCACCCTGGTTTGCCTCTTTTCATTGATATTTTATTATTATTATTATTATTATTTTCCTATTTTCAATCTATTTTTTCTTTTTCTACTTTTGGGTCTTATAATATATATATATATATATATATATATACATATATATATATATATATAAAGGGTAGTCAAGGAATAAATTATTTGAAATGCTCTCAAAAAGTTTTTTTTTTTTATTTGATTTTTTTCTCTAGTCATTGTGGAGAGTTGACCAAGCAAGACAAGGGAATCCCATTGAAAAGTCTACCAGATGTATGTGCGTTCATGGCATGGACATGGCCACTGATCTACAGCCTCAAGATGACTGAGACAGCTTGTGTGGAGATCCTTTGGCCCTTTTATCTATTTTTATTTTTATTTTTTTATTTATTTTTATTTATTTTTATTTTTATTTATCACACAGATGAAATTTCATTAGTATAAAACTCCGTGAAAGAAAAATAACATGCTTACAGGTAAAGATCATTCTTTAAACAATACACGCACATTATCAATTTAGGTTCATATAGGTACTAAAGACCAACAATGAGCTTCAACAGCTCAACAACATTTATAGTACTAAAGACTATTAACAACAATAAGCCCAACGACTCAATAACATTAGTTGAGAGGAGAGATCTACGGAAAATGGTAAAGAAGTAAGGAGCTGCGAACAGCAACAAAACAACAAAAGACAAGAGAAGAAAATGGCAAAAGAGAAAGGATGGCTCCGCTGCTTAGGGTTTGAAAATCAAAGTAGAATATATATATATATATATATATATAGCTAGAAATCAAATTAATCTTTCAGAGAATTTAATTATAATGGCCTAATTAATCAATTTAGCCTAGCTAGTTTAATTTTTCTCTTCAAAACATGAGAAAACGACTTACAAAATGAATCTCCACTACAAACCCAATTCATCCTAGGACAAACTCACTTTCAAAAAAAATAAAAAAAAATAGGGACATTTAGAGAAAAACAAGATGTGCATAGCCACTAATTCCAACATATTTTTGAAGGGATATATATATATATATATCTTGAAAGAATATATAGGTCTTGGAAAGGAACCCTTAAAATCTTAAAATGAACATATGGGATTGAAACGTGACTATGGAACAGGTGACAATTAATTAATTAAAATCATAATTAGAGAAAATTGTAGTAGAGCTTCATTTGATGCACATGGATAACACCTTGTTTTCATGACTTTTTTTTACATGAGAGAGAGACCTTTCTCCAAAAAAGAGGGAAAAAAAATACAAGCAAATGCCATTAGTATTTCCCACTCGAAAAGGAAAAATGTTAACATTTTCCCTAATTTCCTTATCCTTACTCTGGAGGAAATTCTATTGAAAAAATCTTTTTTGAAAATTTTATCGCAATTGTTTGATTGAATATGAAAATAACTGTGAAAAAATTTATAAGAATTTTTTTTTTTTTCACCCCCTACCTAAAAAAATTATAGTGAGAAAAAAAGGATTTTGGAAACTTTATTTCCCAGTTTTCTTAATAATCAAATATTAGAATTTATTAATTTCTCAAAAAATCATTTTTTTGAAAAAAATCTAATTTTTTCAACTACCAAACATAACATTAATGTAAAGTTTTACTTTCAATTAGTGTGATGGTTAAGTACTCACCTCCGAAAGTGACCTAAGTTCAATCTTCTGGTCCTCCAGTAACAAGGACAATCCCATATATTACCTTAAGAGATTAATATATATAAAAATAAAAATAAAAAAAATGGGTAAGTATTATGGCTTTTTCATCTAATGTGGCTAATGTCCAAGTTAGGTATGACCCAGCTTGAACCCAATATTGCAGAGGGTGTGAATCTCAATTTCTTGGGTTTTGTAAAGCAATTATTTGGATTTTAATTTTTGTGACAATGTTGTTCTTTCTAATGGAGTTTATCTGTCAATGAGCATGTAAATTAAGAGAGAAGAAAAAAAAAAAAAAAGTAACAAATGCTTCTTAGCTGTTGCCGTATTTTTAGATATGTCCACATAAATTCAAATCCCCCTATTTATACATTATATTAATGTTAATGCATCAAATTAGGAAGCCATCAAGAAGAGCATTAAATAGAGAGATTTAAGGATTTATATTTGTCACTTGGTGATTTGTCAGTCATCTCTTACATCAACATAAAACTAAAAATAATGTTTTATGTACGTTAGGTATCAACGTTATTTTTTAACGTTAGCACCCAATTCCTTTGGATATTTTAAGATGTGCATATATTGCAACGCATTCTAACATTCAAAAGAGATTAAGTGTTAATGTTAAAACATAGCATTGACGCCAAACATATCTTTAGCCTTATTCTAAAACTAAAACCCTTTTTTTTTTTCCAACTATTGATGACCCATAAACCATTGGAATGAGTTAGTTGTAATTATATTATTTTTTGGGTACTATAAAGATGCTGAGTACATTCATTCACAATTAATTAAAAAGGCACGCAATTTAGTATATGAAAATGATATATAGCTTGTCAGATCATAATAAAGCCTCCAAATGTATTAGTAGCATATATTTAATTCTCGTAAAACTTCCCCTTAATAATAAGAGAATTTTGTTTAATGACTAATATTCTTTGTCCTTAAAAGGTTCTTTGCTATTTAAAGTTAGGTAGTCTCGTTAATTGCAGAACGAGTTATAAGTTGTGGTCCAGAGATAATGTCTCAATTTAAAATTTAAATTCGTGCTCACGCTTATGCGTCCATTCTAAGAAAGGACTGTCTAATGCTATATACCGTTTTTAACTCTAAAATAGCATTGTCCCCGCAAAAAGGTTAGAGCGGATATTGAGACGTCAAAAGACCAAAAAAAAAAAGAGGCTGTTTGGGTGTGTTTGTCTATGGTCGGGTTTGCTAAGAAAACCTGATTAATTTACTACTTTTCATTTCAATTATATAAATATATTTAACTTTTCATACATATATAATTAAACCAAAAACCACTCAAATATTCCTCAACTTCACAATAAATCATTTAATATTAAGAAATTATTATCACTATAAGCTAATCTTGCTGTTTATATATACAATGTAGTATAAGACTATTCTCTAATTATGATCTCTTCCATAATAAACTGCTTAATTACACGAACTTTTTATCAATCAAATATATATGAGGAGTTTTTTTAAAAATAATCTTTTTTTTTTTAACCTGAAGCTGTATTAATGAACATCTTATTTTTTTAATTACTACAGCTCATTTAAAAATATGTATTAAATAATCAAAAATAAAAATATGGGTTAGATATCTTAAAAAATAAATTATGGCACGCATATATACATACACATATATATATATATATATATTGAAAGGTGTGATATAATTGAGTTTGTTATAATTAGTCATATACATACATATATATATATATATACGCTTCAACCTTAATTAACATGACTTTTCAAAAACTTAATTATCTTGAAACATTTTACCTAGTCTTTTCTATTTTGAGCTATAAAAAGACATTGATATTTATTTTTCTTTCAAGCAAAATATTTATCTTACTTTAATTAATAAATAGTAAATTTATGTGCAAATGCACATGCAATAAACATATATACTATTGGGTATCAAATTTAATTACATCTAGGATTAAAACCAGTTCAATTAATTATTTAATGAAGATCATCATTTACAATAATTAAAACATATATTGTGCAGTTTGTAATATATAAATTAACTTTTAAGTATATATTTGTAAGATGAAAACAAATGCACACATGTGAAGGGGTTTAATACATACTACTGCAAAGGGAATTAAGGTAGGATTGGGTCATTAAACTATCTTACTACTACCAACCCTCTATATACAGACAGCCAACCCTATTGAATCATTATGAATTATGCTTACCAAACATTCAAATGACAACCCAAACATTCAGTACTATATGGTTACTAAAAAAATGAACTGGTAGGTTGAATTTAAGTCCTGAAATGAAATAAAGAAGGAAAAGAATATAATTTTATAAGCAATTAAAAGTTTCTATTTGATTTTTTTCTTTTTCTTTTTCAAACTTCTGTTTATGCATACATTTAAAGAACTTTTTTATTTTATTTTTTATTCTTCCAACTATACATTTAAGGACATTAATTAATATTGAAATGCATGCAGTTCAACGTTACTCAGCCAATATATATGGAATCCATGGTAACGTTTTTTCAGATGTAATATTAAGAAAAACAGAAAAATTCAACCCATTATATATATTAATATTCTTGTGCAAATAAAAGGGATAATTAACGAACATTTGGTTGGTTGGGATAACTTGACATCCATTCCCCTTAAGTAAAGTCATGAGTTTAAAATCTCTCTTTTGTATGAAGCTATTATTTATTGTGAGATCTTTGCACTTTTATAGTTTAATTCGGGTCGAATTCAGGTGGATTAGTCTCGTCGTAAAGCAAAAAAGGACATTACCTGGGTGGCGCTTAGCGATTAAACTAAAAAAATAAAAAATAAAAGGGATAATTAATCGAGTTAAATATTATAAGAAATTTATGACAATGTCTATGTTTGTTCTCTTGTGATATATATACATACATTGGGCCTCTACTTCATTAGCTATACTTTTAGATTAAGTCATTTCTAACATGATATTAAAGCAGTTTATTTAGACAAGTGGTCACGTGTTCAAGCTCATCACAAGCATATTTACAGTTGTTTATCTCATTTATACATTTTTTTCCTTCCTATTATAAATATAGTCCACGTAGCAATTCAACAAATGATTATTAAATATTTTATTAGTAATAAATATTGTCATTCTTTGAAGTTTTATCTCTTCTTAAGGTAATATATTCAAGACGCATTTTGTTACAATTTAAAAAAAATGGTCTATCTTTATTTTCTTCTATCATTATAATATTTAATACTGTGTTGAAAAGTTTTGATTCAATGCAAAAATTTGAAGAAAAAAGTTAATAAATCTAATAAAATAATGTATCTATATACTGATCTTTTTTTTCTTATAATAAATAATGAGGCGAAAATTAACATATAGTTAATTTATACTCACATTGTGTTGTCTATTTTTTATCCTAAATTAATAGTGTTGAAGTCAATTTTGGCCCACCCCAAACGTTACAAAATATTGTTCTTCCTACGGGTCTCTAAATTTGGCCAGCCCGCCTATGGCCGCCCGCGTAGAATGTGCCATAAAAATAAGTCCCGAGGAAGTTTTGTTTTTCTCCTTAAGAAAATACATCTTGTTAGTGTGAGGGGGTAAAATTTTTTTATGTATCTTAGCTTGAAAGAACACATAGTCGATATGAGACTAATATATAGAATTGAACTCACTAACAGTAGGCCCCCAGTCTCAGCACCTCACACAGATGCTTTGATCCTCACGGCCGATGCCAACTGTTAAAACCAATTTTGGCCCACCCCACGTATTGCATGATATTGTCTCTCTTAAGGGTCTGCAAGTTTGGTCGGCTCCTAAGTTAAGCTATCGGACTTGTGGGTATCTTACGTGAGCGTGCCATAAAAGTAAGTTCTGAAAAGTTTTATTTTTCTTCTTAAAAAAAGGTCTCTTGTTAGTATGAGAGAGTGAGACTTCTTATGTGTCTTAACTTGGAAGAACAAATAGTCGATGTGAGATTAATATCTAAAATTAAACCCACTAACAAAATAATATAATGCATACTTTTCAACAGAAAATGAGAGTTCTACTCTCATATTTTAAAATACAAAAAAAAAAAAAATTAAAGGGTGTAGTACTGAAAAATAATGAGACATTTAAAGCCTTTTTTGGCATTGAAACCCATTTGAATAGCATAGACATATAACTGATTTATTGTTGCTAAAAAAAAAATAGATAATTTATAATCATTGTCATCAATCATATATAATTGTCAAGAATTTCAAAACACCATGAGACCTATCTTTATTAAATACAGGTAATTATTATTCTAATAACAAAAAATATAAATACATATGTAACTGTGATATATTATATGGTCATTTTAGTTATGCTATGTTCCTCTATTCTCATTTTTGTTAAATAAAAGAGAAAGAAAATTAATATAAGAAGGGTACACTGTAATAAAATAATATGTATATATATAAGACATTTAAAGCCATCTTTTGCAAAGGGAATCTTCATATTTATATAATAGTTTTTAGAACTAACTGATAAAAATCTTAAATTGGGAGTGCTCAATCATGTGTTTTTTTTGCTTTTCAAAGGTATCAAACATGTTAGAGGTACTTGAGCTCATGAATGTCTCAACATGTTAGAAAGACTAGAGCTAGGTTTTGTACTATGCCCTTATTCTGTCCATTATGAATTGGATTTCTTCAAAATCATGCAACGTGTTATTTAATTATTCTTCTGACAGTTAAGTCTATAAATGTATTATTAGAAATATATATAAGGCTAGGTTTTTGTGATATAGATAAATAGCTCTAAATTGCTCTAAAAATAATTAATTAATTACTTAATATAACACGTATATATAGCCCACACGCCCACTTTTTTTTTTTTTTTTTAAATAAACAAGAGTACATATTTTTAAATTAGGGGAGCTAATTTCAATTAATATCATCATAGTTTTTTATTTTTTTAATTTAAAAAGTTTAAATGAGGAGAGGCTACCTAGTCCAGGATCATGGCATATCATAGGCCTCAAAGAAAATTTACAGCCTTATAGTAATACTTACAGATGACCCACCAACGAATGACATATTTTAATTCTGGAGAGTAAGGACGACTGACACAATATTTAAATCATCGACTACGATGAGTACTTAAATCTTTGAACCAACTGAGCGATTCCTAAGTTTTTTTACAAAAGCAAAAATACTATCTTAAGTTTTTTTAACACTATAAAGTTTAGTTTTCTTTTTTCTTTTTTTTTCTTTTTTTAAAAATCAGTTGAAGAAAATTTCTAAAAATGTCATTAATAACACATAAAATAATTTGATACAAAAAGATTGTAACTTCAGTAGTATGCATCAATTCACTATAATACTCATTCTTTTACTTGCAAAATATCACTTATAACACTACTCTTTGAGATTTGTAAGTTGTAAATTATTTCTATAATGCATATTGTAAATTAACTGATGAGAACTCCTCAATATTGTCCATAACTAATAAATATTTGATCCACCATTTGGCAAAAATTAAAAGATTGTCCATTAACTTGTATAAATTAATTAATGCTTTATCCATTATTAGTTGCTCAGTATATTATTGGTGCAAGATTTGACAAATACCAATAGACGATGAGGTAAAGGGAAGATGTTGATCTGGAGCTTATCGGATTGCTGGAAAATCGCCGGAGGTTGATTATCTGAGAGAGAGAATACAGGCTATAGAACATCGGTGTGGTGTCGGGCAAAGATCCTCTGATGCCTAAGTTAGTTCAAAGCTTAGTAGTTCTAAACTGAATCGAGAATGACTTAGAGTTGCACCTCCCCTTTAGGGGTTATGATCTTTTTTATAGAGAAGGCTTGAAGTCTTTAGCCTTGTAGTAGTATTGTTGTAGAATCAGGAATTCAAATTGTGTTGGGAGAGCATGTTTGATTCTTAGTAAAATTAAAAAGATCTGGTACGATCCTTATAGGATTAGGATGACTTATCAGTCTTCTAGTCGAACTGGTAGAGTTTCAAGCCTTATGAGAGTCGAAGTAGGAGGAGATCACGAACTTGTCGCAGTGGATCACGCCTTACTCCTATCTGATCAGGCGTTCCGTCGTCATCCGTTTCGGAGTCGTAAATCTATACAGGTCGGTATGTCGATCTGTAGTCTTTCATTCTATCTACTTGATATCGAAGATATGATCTGTAAGAAGATCGGTAGATAGTGGTCGGTAATTCCAGATATGGCATGCCGACCTAATTTTGTAAACCTATTGTCGCTGACCTGTCATCCAGGTCGATAACCAAATCTGCCGACCTGGAGCTCTCCAATGTTAACCTAGCAAATATTGTGAATAATACATTCATCTAGTTGGTAAAATTGACTATGGGCTCGAATTATGTGCATGATTGGGTAGATCCGTAGTGTCTGTCCAGAATAGGTCGGTATATCGACCTGACACGTGTTGCATGTGTTACGTCTTACTGGGCAAGAATATCATGGCTATTGTGTCATGTGCTTGGTATATGGTTTAACATATATAATTAAAACGTTTTTTTTTTTTTTTTGTACAAAGTGATTAGAGAATAGTTAATAACAAGTGAGAGAGGGACAAACGACAGAGATGATGGGCTGAGAGAGGGACATATATATTTTAGTAATTCTAGAAATTAACGTTGTAATACAATCCCTTTGTCTTAAATTCTTATCTTCTTGCTCGGTTGATATTTAATGAGGATTTCAATATTAAATCGCAATTTTATATATTTAATTAAATAAATTAGACCTTTTTCGATTTTGTTTTATGTCTTTTCATAAATTTGTTTACTTTTTAAAATAAAGTGATTATGTAATTAAAAAGTCATTTCATAGCTATTCTATTCTCTTATCAAGTGGGCCTTTATAAAAAATATGTCTTGAATACTCTTGACCTCTTTAAAAAATGGGTTATCATCATTCTCCTTCAAATTTATTTTACAAAAATAAACTAATTATATGTATGGCAAAAAAGAAGAAGGACAAGAGAAACATACTTTAAGAGTATATTACAAGGAAAATTCATATGCTGCATAAAAAAATGAGTCACTTCAGAAAAAGAAATTCCTCTCCTATTTGATTGAATCCTAAGCTCGATATATATATATACTTGAAAATCGTTCTAACCTAATAACAAAAAGGATCGTGAGTATGTCAAAACTTTTTTTTTTTTATATCGATATTTTGGCATTCGACATGTGTCTTCCTTCTTTTTAGAACGAAACTAATCCTTTTAAATTCAAGAATTTGTAGGAATAAGGACACATCTTTCAATAAAAACGGACAAAGATAGACTGAAAATGAGTCTCTAAATTTAATTCAATTTAATTGTATCAACAACTAGCTTTAAAAAATAAAAATAAAAAGAATTTGAAGGATGTTATCCATAATATATATATATTTAATTTGTTATCCATAATAGTTATATCACCTATAAAAAACAATTAATATTTTTTGGGCAAAGATAAAAAGGCAAAAACTTATCTGCTTTCTTGCAAAGTAGAAGAAAGTAATATTCCTAATCAACGGATTCCCCTGTCAAATACACTCCCCTTTAGACTACAAAGCTTGAAATCAGGTTTTTATTCTTTTAATTCTCTCATGTTTTGGGTCCCAAGTATTTCCAGCGTAGGCCAATCATCAGAAATTCAAAACTCCCTTTAAAGAACCCCAACTCCAACATTTTAGTTATATATATGGCCTTTAATAATAATAATAATAATAAATAAATAAAAGATTATTGGTTAATTTTATTAAAGGCCATACATAAAAATTGTTAACATTATTGGTTCTTTTGTCTACCAAATATTAAAAAATAATATTTTCTTAAGAAAATTACTATTTACATGAGAAATTACCAAACACTCCTGAAAGAGTTTAACGAGTGAGTGGGCAACGTGTTGAAACCAATGGAGTGAAATTGATTATATTTCAAATCCTGCATTTTAGAAATTTATCTATATATGAATATTTATATTTTTAATTTATGAAACGCTTAAACCATTTACAAATGAGGCTTAGTTGTAAGTAGGCCCAACCACGTGTACGGCAGGTACGTAGTACCATAATTTGGCGTAAACGCACGGGTCCACCATATCAAAAAGTAAGGTGAAATTGGAATAGGAAAAAGAATAGCCTTCCAATGTCCAAAGAAAGACGTTATTGTTGTACTGTTTTTATATTTTGAAAAAGGTCGATAGACACATAATTTCAATTTTTTCAATTTTGAAAGCCCTAAAAAACATTTTTTAATATTTACCATATTTTCTTTCTATTATATATCATAATTACATAACTTGTTTAATTCCCAACATATATTACTTTTTATGAATTATATCACTACAAGAAATAAGAGAATTAGATACAAAATTTAGTAGCTAATAAAATTTTGTAGGTTAATGAATTTGAAAAACATAATTTAAATGACTATAATTAATTATATATTTTTTCAAATATCAACAATATAGGAAGTAAATAGAAATTTGTATTTTCTGAATTATATATAAGCAAATTAACGAGATTACTTTTTTAAGATTGCAACCAAACATATACAATTAAAATGCAACAGAAAACATCCTCCCCATAAATGCAAAACATAAAATTCTATCATGTTACGTGACTAACATAGCAATAAGCATTGTCATCTTTGTTAGTAGACTGTCACTATCAATATTTTAAGTCTAGACAAGCGACTGTACAATAGTATAGAGATGTTACGTAACAATTAAATTGATTTGAAATCTTTTTTTAAAAGAAAAAAACTAATTGAAATTAAACCTTTGTATGTGAGATTAATAAGTGTATGTTAATTTTGAATAAAAACATATTTCTTTTTGGGCTAAGGATTCATTTGTTTTTTTTTTTTATATAAAATTATGTTTTTTCAATGCGCGTATTTGCTGATACGAGCAAATAAGAAGTTATTTACGGTTGTCAACTAGGGTTTAATAATGCCAACGATTGGTAGCTCACGTGATTAGGTATCTTCCTCTTTCATAATGGGTGAAGGCTTCAATTCTCTTCAGCATCATATGAGATGAAAAAATATTAACTTATTATGTACATTTGTTCTCTGTATTAGTAGTTAAAGACTATTCTTATCTTTAATTCATTGATTTGTAATGATTTATGTGTACGTGAGGTGATCTAATGTAAAAAAAAGTTGAAAAATAAAAAAACTAGAGTTTATTAATGTTAAACCAATAGAATGTATTTAAAAAAAACATGAAATAAATGAGGAAATAGTAATGTTTTTCATAATTAGCAAGAAACTAATAACTTTCCCTTTAATTTCAAATTAAAATGTATATTTTTGGCATCGAAATTAATGTTCATTCTAATTATAACAATATTCTCTAGACTAAAATTTATATTTATACTTAATTTTTATTGAAAAAAGTAAATAAATAAAACTTTTTTTTTTAAAAAAAAAGTGATGATAGAATTTGATTGCTATTCTAGTTTGAAACATTTTTTTCTTTAAAAAATCAACAAAATATATATATATGATGTCATTGTATTGGAAAAAAATTGTAATTAATATAATATGTTTTTACTATTTTCATAGGTTTAGAGATCGATATACATTAGGATAGATAACTAAAATTATGATTTAATTCGGAAAAGTCCTTTCACCAGTTATATTTTTCAAACACTAATTGGGTGCTTAAATTATCATGATTATTATTTAGATACTTATGCTATAATTTCAAAGCTATGTTTAATGGTTTAATTAATTAGTTGTAATCATAAATTAAATCAAGTAGCTAGTTCAAAATGACAATTGATTAGAATCATGACTATTTTCATTATATTAATCATCACTTCAATATTGTTTTGTTATCATTCTCTAACCATATTTAATTTCAACTTTTTAATAAATATTATTTCTACATTTTTAAAAAAAAATTAAATGAATGAATTAATTAGTTTTGCCTTGTATTCCTTAGGGTGACATGTGAACGGACCTTTCCCTCTTTTCTTCTTGATTGCCACTATTTATGGCACTATTTTAAAACAATTGTTTCATGAGGTCTTTTTCAAAGTTATAATTGCAAAATTTAGGCCAACATACAACATGGTGATGGTGTCCATATATAATTAATGGGACATCAAAAAATCTACAATTTAATGGGTTTGATAGTTGCCACCTACTTGTATTGGAGTTATGCAAATGGGAGTACATGATCACGTTAATTTGTATATATATATATATAATTGAAGTTAAAAGAAAAAAAAGAAAAGATATGAAAGCCTAGCTAGGCCCAGTGTTCCTTAAAGCTTGAAATATACGTTAATGAGAGACAAACGTGACTGTTAGGTGATATATGGTATTATTAATTAACAAGTTATATATATATATATTTATATGCTCTTAACTTTGACATTTATACACAGTGTACACTATTCAAAAACTCAAATTTTTTCATAGGGGCGTCGACGGTTTGGTTTGGATCGATTTAATGCTTAAACCTAAATCAAACCAAATATAATTGGTTTCGATTCGATTTAGCTTAATCAGTTTATTCCAAATTATCAAACCAAACCAAATCGAACCTAACATAATCGGTTTGGTTTGATTTGGGTTGATCGGTTTAAAGTTTTACATGTACATATATTAAATAAATTAAAATAATCAATTATATATGGATGTATATAAGGTAATTTTAACATTTTTAATGTACATTTAAAAAACTTAAAAACTATCTTTACTAAATAAAGATGATTATATAATTTTTTAATAAGAATGTTTATATCATAAAAGAATCGTAGACATTAAAAATAAATATTAATAGTTTTAATATTAGAATCGGTTCGGTTAGATTTAGATCGATTTTTAGAGTTTCAAACTACAATTCGAACAAAACCTATCAGTCTATATTTTTCCTAAATCTAAACCAAACTGAACTTATTAAAAAAATCAAACCAAACATATCGGGTCGGTTCAATTCGTAGGTTGAACCAATTCATTAATATCCTTGTTTGTCCTCCTTCGTTGAAATATATTTTTTAAGTTATTAGTAAAGTTTTTCTTTATAAAAAAAAATTAAATATATGATAATTGTTCTATCATTTTTTAGAGTAGGATCAAAGGGTAAGAAGCTCTCAAAACTTCAAAAAATGTCATTTTGAAATGTCTCTATTAAGACCTAGGTTTAATGATTTTATAAGATGGTCCCCCTTTTAATGATTTAATTACATATATACAAGTTATCACCAATTCTCTTCTTTATTGGTAGATAATTAGCATGCTTAGTTTTAGAATCATAACTATACATATATATATATATAAATGGCCACAAGGGTAATGAATTAATATTTCAAATCAAAATTTCATTTTTCTAAAACATAATTAAAATAAACCAAAATAATTATATAAGTCTCTTCTTTATTTTTTATTTTTTATTTTTTGTAAATAATTTTGACAGAAATACCCTTGCTTCTTAAGGAGGGGTTGCTTACTTGGTTCTCGATTATACCAAGTATGATGACATTATTAAAGTGGGCATCATAATTCAATAGTGAGGGTAGTGGAGTTGCCCAATGCAACGGAGACACAAAGACTGGTCATGGTTACTGGCAGTTCCTATGCATTTAGAGCAAAATCATTGTAGCCCTTGGTGGCCCTCCTCCTCCTCCTTCTCCTTCCCCTTTCTAATTTTTATTTTTTTTAAAGAAATTATAGAGCCACGTGGCAGACACCCTTTTCTTCATTCTTTATGACTCTTTACCATTTTTTGAGGACTGCAATGGGTCATCACCCCCCACGCCACTATATCACTTTTGAAGATGCAGGGTACCCTACAATCTTCCATTTAAAGGGCCAGCAATTTTTGATTGATCAATGGAAGTAGGAAGAGTATAAGGTGCCCTTAATCTACCCTTATTGAAAGGGACGACTGACCTTATATATATAGACCATTTAAGTTGTTTGAATTTCAGGCATTTTTTTTGTGTAAGATTTATTTATTGCTATCAATATGCAATTTTTCTTTCTTCTTTTTCTTCATTCTTTCATACTATTGTAGAAATTAATGGTACCTCCACCAAAAGCCTTCTTAATATGGTACTAAGGAAAAAAATTGTATTCAAACTTTCAAGGCTTAAATATCATGTGAGTACTTGCCCTATTTCTTCATCTAGGTGTCTTAGTACTTGATTTTGTTTGTCTAGATTTTAAAATCTAAAGCACAAACGTTTTAATATTAATGTTTTTTTTTTGTACCACTCATTTCAAATTAGATTAGATGAGATCAATTTGTCATTTCTACTTATGCCTAAAGGAAATATAAGAAGACCCTACCACACAATCACTTAAAGCGTAGCTAAAGGCAAAAGTGTGGTGCAACACAGATAGTCAAACGTCTGTGTCAAAAGTAATTGATGGGTAAAAGTATCAAGATCAAAATTTATGTTCATCTTAATCGCGTTTACTTAAAGAGAGTCGCTCAATATTCCTGCAACGTTCAAACGCGGATTAGTCTCACCTAAAGTACAGGGACACCACGCGAAAAACCAAAAAAATGCAAAGATTTTGAAACCAAACAGTATCTTTATTGAGGTTTGAGAGTGTTATAAAAGAATAAGTTAAAGTATTATAAAACTCTAACTGCACGGACTTGGCAAATTAGAGTATTTTCGTTAAAAATATTATTTACTAAATTTTCATCAACTAAATAAATGCCCACTATTTTTATTTTTATTTTAAATAATAATTCAATACGTATATGGATATTAAGATTTATGAGAAAAAGTCACAAGTTTGTATATATTTTTATTGTATCAATCAACTTTAGAATAAACTAAATTTGAAAAGCTTGACGACTATTTAGTCGTTGGTTGAGAAAGCATATTCAATGTAACTGATCATTGAGAAAATAGATTTATGTAATTGATAATGAAGATGGAAAAAGATTTTATTAAATTAGCCAAGATAATTATTTAGATATGCTTCTCAACATTATTGTATTTGATGAGATCTAATAAGGAAGTATATAATTATTTTGATAGTAATCATTATTTGTAGCATCTTAAATAATGATTAAAGTAATAATTTAAAAAGAGAATCTCTCCTTTTTAAGCAACTGAAATAATCACATATATATTATAATACTATCATTTACATGCACATTGAAAAAACTACCTATCGAGTTGCATTTATAATTATATAAGAAATATAATTTAATACAATCAATAATAATTTATTTATTTATTTATTTTGAAAAAATAATAAGGTAGATTCATTCAAACATATAATTAAAGAGGTACAAGATCTATATATGAATTACATGGTTTATCCGCTGGAGAACCTCTTCTGCCCAAATAATATGGTCTTCAATGTTATCAATCTCTGATCCAGATGAAATCTTTAAATTAATCAGATTTATCGCCGTTAACCTAAATTATTTTGGTTGAATTAATTTAAATATTGTTAACCTAAAACCCTGTGGGGCATAGGATTTGCAAAACGGGCTATAGCCCTTGCGAGATTATGGTCCGGCATCTTTAATTTTAGATAATGGACACGTGGTGACATTTTAGATCATCAATTAAGTCGTGACATGGGGCCTAACTTAATGAAAATTAAATATAAAAGTAACAAATAATTACTATAAGTTATTGAGCGGATTTTCTTTAATTAAATTGTTCGATATTTTTTTTAAAAAAGACCCTCAATTAGATAACTGCAGTGACCAACTAATTTTATGATATTTTAATATTACCATTGTTATACCTCATTAAATTAAATTCTTATAATTAATAGACATTTATAACCTCTAATAGCAAGTAGCTCACCTTCTTAATTTAAAAAAAGAAGCATTTAATTTTCCAAATATATATCACACGTCAATTAGAAACCTCTTAAATGTTAAGTTTTCTATGCATATAATGAAGAGTAAATAGCTTATATAATGTCAATACATGATTGGTAACATAAATACAATAATAATAAATAAATACAGACATCTTTAAAAATATTGTCAAGAAGGTGCATTAAAGGGGAGAAGAAAAGTACACCACCTTCAAAATGAAGAAACTTTATAGCAAGCCAATCAAGTTAATTCACTCCTTAATTATATTCTCACTTGTAATGCTCAAAAGTAGTTGGATGAAGAGACTGCATCCAATGTAACAACTAGAGCTGACTAATTGTCAGTAGCAACACCATGGATCTCAAGTACTCATACTAATATTATTTTCATTTACGGTAAAAAGCTGTAACTATAATATAATTACTCATTAATGTCTATTTAATTATTTATTATATACTTCAAGACGTGAAAAATACACACGTCCAATGAATATGAATATGTATACAGTTATAATTTTTTACGTTAGATTAATATTTTCCTTTCATTTAACCATCTTTGAGCTTATATAAATGCAAACACTTTATATATATATAAATATATATATATATATATACATTTATAATAATACAATGTATGCTAAGAGTTGCCATTATATGACTAATGGTCATGGGCCTGAGTCATAAAAATCTATCGTTCAAGATAAGACTGCATACAATAAAACCTGAAGTAGCCTGATCCCTGAATCCTAACTCAAGTAGTTGGTAGCTTCGCACACCGGACGTTTTTTTTATTATTTGTGGGTTTTTTTTTTTTTTGTGCCAATATTTTTTTTCTTAAAAACTAAGATTCCTTTTGAGGGGGGGTTGAGATGTTTAATTTGTTTGATTGTATAGTACACAAAGGAGTTGATGAGCCTAAAGTGACTTATTAGTGATCAATTCATGCCCTACACCAAGAGCTAGAGAGAATTCCTAGTACTACTACACAGCTTTAGAATATTATAGGTAACTAAAGTAGTCCTAAAAAAGCTATAATTTGGGCAAATGGTCCTATATACCAAAAGCCACCATAGCCACCTCTGACCCATTTACACTGAGCTTGATGGGCCCTCTTTTTTGGAAGTTAGGAAGAAGGACCAATTGACTTCATGCTGGCTGATCATCGAAACTGTTTATTCTTCTTCTTTCAGGGTACTAACAGTACTAATAGATAACACTATTCGTTTTTTTTTTTTTTTTTTTTTTTTTTTTTTTTTTTTTGCACTAGATAAATTAGATCGGGTTCAAGTCAACCTTGACCCGGTTTATGACTGATATTATTCGAATACACACTGTTAAAGTTAACCAACGTCTAATGTAACCCATGTTATTAAATACTAATATTTTATTATTATTATTTATATATTTTTGTCACAAGTAATATTTATTGCTGGATTTCTATTTTTTTTTGACAAATGGATCTCTACTTCTTAATTACAACTTTTAGGTAAAGCGATTACGAACATATTATTATCAAAACTTTATCATTTTGAAGATCTTGAGTTCATGTTAGATAATTAAGCCTCTAATGATATAACCTTTTTTTTTTAATTAAAATTTAGTTAATAATATATAAAACTAAGATGAATGTAGGCCGGGGAGTATGGGATCAGGATATATATATATATATATAGAAGTCTTGTTATTACACAGTTGAATGAGCGTTGATAGTATCTCAATTAGGTAGAGAGATTTGAAAAAACACAAAATACACGTACAATGGTTGATGGGGAAGTAGGTCCTCCCTTTGATTGGAAAAATAATTTTGTCGAATAAATAAATAAAAAGTTAAAGATGTCTCTTTTGGAAGATGGAAGTGATGGTATTAGGTAATATATATATATATATATATATATGTGTGTTCGCGAGCATGTGTATTTATTGATATATATTGTTTGTGGATACAATTCAAAAGATTAGTCATCGACTACGTGTTCTTTCAAAATAAGATACATACAAAACATCATTATCTCATATTAACAATAGACATTTTTTTTAAGTAAAAAATAAAACTCTTAAAAATTTACCTTTATGGCACTGTCTAGGCGTCCACAAGTCTGGTGGCCTAACTTAAGGGCCGATTAAACTTAAGGCCTTCAAAATGAACAATATCTTGCGATGTGTGAAATAGGTCAAAATGAGCTTTAAAATACACGCACATATATATATAATTTATTCCATAACCTTATATGAGTAATGCTAAGTAAAAGAAAGTGCCATGAGCATATGAAATTACGTGTACTTCCTAAAAGGTTTTTATTTTTTCCTTAAAACTTTAGTATATGTATCATATATAACATCATTGAATTATGGGTTTAGATTAGATTGTTATGCTAATTAAATAAAATCCAGTTTTTTTAATAGATGAGTAGAAAATAAATTTTGATCGTATATCATACAATACTTACTAATCATGATGATCCTCATTCTTAAATAACTAGTTTTCGTGCACGTTACATATAACTTTTATTATTTAGGAATTCTTTTATTATTTTATTTTATTTTTATTATTAATTTTTTGACACTTGGGAGGTATTCTCATTTTCTTTAGATGAGACTAATATTTAGGGATTGGGGCATGACAAAAGAGTTTGGGTTGTCCCTTTGAACAGAAGTAAATAAATGAGGGTATGTCCAGACTCGAACTCAAGACTTGAATTTTAACCTCACTTATACTTAGTTTCTCAACCAACTAAGCTACCACTTATTGATATTATTTTAAAATTTAAATAAAATTAATATTTTATAAAAAAGAATATCTACATTTATTTATTTTAAAGTGAGTAAAAAGGTTTTTTCTCATATAATGAATAAACATATGTAAAAGTAAAAAAGTTGTAAGTTGTAGAGTAGATATGAAAAAAATTGAATTAAAAAACAAGGTCTAAAATATAGGAGAGACAACTGCAAAATTAAAAAATTAATCAAAATATAAAATTACTACTTTACTTTTTTAACATTAAAAGTAAGTTTTTGTTAATAAAAAGAAGAAAATTTGTCTTTATTAGTACATGGCATAATATTTTTAAATTTGTTCAAAAAATAATATTTTTAAAATTAAAAAGCACTTCTCCCCTTAAAAATACCAATATTTTAGCTTGCTCTTCTACATGGTAGAATATTATTTTTTGAGAAAGGGGCAGACTCTCTAAATTTTCTATATATTTATAAAAAAATAAAAAGACAAAGAGTCTTTTAGAATCTATTGATTTATTAGAAATATCTTCTTCTTTTTTTATCAAATTGTACCATTCACTCTATTTATTTTTGGACCATGTAGATCCTAAGATGATTGGAAATATATAAACTGCATTATGAAGAAATTGAATTTGCAGCTTGCAAAGAAAGATGCCGACAACTCTTGTCTTATTCCAGCTTTTCTTTATTGACTTTTTTATTTTATTTTATTTTTATTATATTTTTAGGGTATGTTGTCTCTCTTCCTTACAGTTCAAGTTGGTCAGTATGGGAGTAACTGTTTTCCTAAACTGTCATTCAACGTGGAGATCATTGCAGCGTTATATTGATAAGTTTATAATCTCTTGGCACCAAAAAAAAAAAAGCTTATAATCATATATATACCCTCAGTGTAAGAAGAAAAAAAATGAAATAATAGTTATTTTATTAGGTAGAAATAAATAATTATTTAATTAATTAATAATAGCTTAATATGTATAGTCGCCTTCAACTATCTTCTTTTTCTGAAATTTGGGTATTTAGGTCAGCTTGGACGCACCTAACCTGACTAATCCCGGTAGGGTGCAAGCCCCTAATCTGTAAAAGGGCACCACTTAAAACGCTAAAATTCTTTTGATTCAGACTCATATCTTGAAATGGCGATAAAAGAATGAATTTCGAGACCTCAACTAAATAAAAACTTGGATACGCGGATTCAACCACTCCGTGACACCAAAGATCGGTAGGCATTCAACCATCTTTTAGGTTCACTGGTTTCTAACAAACCTATACATCGTTGGGCACACAAAGCAAATATTTGTGTTACATTAATTTTCTTAAATTTTATTTTATATAGGGTAATGCTTAAAAATAAACTAGGCTTAGAGAGCAGTTGAATTTTTTATTACTATTTAATTGTATATGGTCACATGAATGCATGGTGTGTGTCATGCCACCTAAGCCTACTTAAGTTTATTTAGCATTACCCTTTTAACCTAAGATAGTCATGCACTATTTTTCATAATATTTAATCATATTAAGATTTAAGAAAAAGAATTTTGAAAGAAACTAAATATAAAA
Organism: Paratinospora sagittata; assembly: GCA_035771175.1. Lineage (NCBI taxonomy): Eukaryota > Viridiplantae > Streptophyta > Magnoliopsida > Ranunculales > Menispermaceae > Paratinospora > Paratinospora sagittata. The sequence goes on along the minus strand of JAYMFD010003751.1, from coordinate 6,655 downwards.
ATTAAAAAAATATTAACCTAACTGTAAATTAAAATTATAATTACAAGTGTAGCTACATCTTTAATACTATTGAATATGTATGCATTGCACATCTTAATTCATGTAACGAATGATCAAAGGACATTAAAAGTGTAATTACAATTATAATTACATTTTTTTGAGTTAAAAGTAGCATTTCCCTTAAAATTAATATATTAAAATGTGGGACTTAGAGTTAAATATAAGTGATTTTGGTATGGTGTAGGTTAATATAAACTCAACTTAATTAAGTTTTTTTTTCAACTACATAGAGTCAATATAGATAGATCGGTATACTAAACTAAATTTTTAATTGTTAAATAAATTAAAATAAATGTAAAATTAGTCACAAAATTGGAAAACATGATACTTTGTGAAATGCTTGAGGACATATATATATGAAAAATGGTTGCATTAGATAAATATTTAATGTTAGCAAAATGTATAATTGTTTCTAAGGATTATATGATATTCTCCAAATCCTGATCATTGGATGATCCATGTCATGTACATCAACATCATCAATCATTTCTAAAATCAAATCTTCTATAATGCACATCATGATGAATGATACACAAAAGACCAATTTAAATTGCTTTTATATAATATATACAAATATTTCATTACGTACATTATTCATTAAATACATTAATAGTCACTACCATATGATGTCACAAAAGATTTACACCCACTACTTTTTGAAGAATCCATCTATCTAAGAAGAACGTAAAAAATTCTCTATAATTGATGTATAAATCAAAAGTAAAAGATTTCCATGAGATTGGCAATTTAAGTCTATATATTGTTGTTTGTGAATATATAAAGTGTGATAACCACCATTTGATTGGTTAAGATAACATGACATTCATTTCTCTTAAGCGAGGTCCTGAGTTCAAAACTCTCTTCGTGCTATAACTATTATTATAGGTCGAATCTAAGTAGATTAGTCTTGTCGCAAAACGAAAGATGACACCACTGGAATACCGATAAACAATAAAACTAAAAAAATAAATATATATATAATGTGATAATGAGTAGGTCACCAAAATCATTATTTAATTAGTCATTATTATATGAGCTACAAAAGTAGGGACATGAGTATATTAATTTACCTTTTTTCCCTTTAGTGGGTATGGTGAGATGATCAGTTGATATATTTACAGCATATATATATATATGTGGTTATCATCATTATTAATTTAGTATATAGGTCACGTGCAATGCACTTGCCTTGTAATAGTACTAATACAACTACTGATTTCACCATGAAGAAACAATCAATTACAAACTTTATACTTTTTATAGAGAGATTTTGATTTAATAATTGCATCAAAGCCCATTTGGCCCAAGAATATTATTTGGGCTACCTTTTTGTGGATGTTTCTACAAATGGTAAGATATACATGAAAAAAAAAGCTAGAACATATGGATTGATCAATTTTGGACAATATATATATATATATTTTAAAAAACAACTTTTTATCAATAAGGTTTGGTTCGCTGATTTAGAGAGCAAACTACGAGGTGCAGTTAAAGTTTATCACGAGTTCGAGCTCGCTCTCATCCATCACTATTGAGAGAGGTTTCCTTGCCCTTGTAAATTCTTGAATCCAAAAAGATTAGTCTCATCCCAAAAGGAAAGAGGACACCTGCTCAGGTGTCGAAAAACCAATAACAAAAAAAAAAAAAGTTACATGAAGAAAAAGGAAAATGAACAATACAAAACTACAAACCCCCCCTATTTTTAATTGTTTCATTGCTTTAATTCCTTTTCATTTAGATTGCTTCATATACTTTTGAGTATTTTATATTTGTTCGTTTTAACACTTTTAAAAGAAATTGAAAAATGAACTTAAGTATATATATATATATACTAAAGTTCATTTATATATATATACTTAAGTTCATTTTTCAATTTCTTTTAAAAGTGTTAAACGACAAATATAAAAAATATATTTGCTGAGGTTATATATATTGGTGCACCATTTAATGAAAGAACACCTTTACAGACTTTTATACAATGTGGTCCAAAGAACTATAATTGAGGAATAATTTTTGATATCTGTCTTAAAGTATTTTACTAGAAGAAATTGTTAAATATGTGATCTACCCTTTTTTAGATCATATTTTTTTAGGGTTTTTATTATAATTTTTAAAAATTTCTCAACTTTTGAGGGAAAAATGAAAAATAAAAAGGTAAATTGATCATACATCAAGTTTCTATAATATTATAGAGAGAGATATTAGTCAAAAATGTTATATTTACCAAATATAATGGAGACAGAGGATAATAGACATCTTAGGTGAAATAATTGCCACCTTGTGTGGTCCTCATCTGTGGTTGTGCCACGTCATCATCTCTTGTGTATCATACCTTTTTCAAGTATAAATTATACATATCAAGCAAATTAGACCTAATTCCACTTGAAGGTCCAGTAAAGGGAGAAGGGGGTGTATGGTATGGTATGGTTGCCTTTATTATTTATATGCTTTTGATTGATAAGGACGCCTTACCATATAAACAATTTAATTTCTATTAGTTTGAAATGTAGGGCATGTCCCAAGGACATATAGTACTAAAAACTTTACCCCTCATGTTGGTTGGTCTCCATTAAAATGGGATTTTTCCTTTTCATGATGGCAAAATGGGTAAAATAATAAATTCTTAAGAGTTAAAAGATTATTCAAGAGAACTGTGACATCCACATTTTTTTTATTTTTTATTTAGTTTAGCACGAGGTTCCCTTACATCTTTTGAGTATGAGACTAATATTTGTTCAAGGTGATAACGGAATGGTAGACCTCTTCCAGCTAAGATGCCTTCAAGATTCAAACCGTAGAACTGTAACATCCACATTTTTACAAACTCATTAATATATGTTCCATATTTTTTAAATTTTGTAGAGACAAAAATAATGATAAATAAGTATTGTTGAAGCGTTACAATGTTTTTTCAATTGTCAGTTATTACAAGCATAAAAAATTTCAAATGTCTGAAATATAGACGAAGTGTTGTTGAAGTTTTTATCACCTTTAGTCAAATTAAGAATTCATTAGAAATAAAGAAACTCAAGTTTAACCTTCTAATATTTTGACATTTGGTTGGTTATTAGAGTTTTGATATCTTAGGCATCAAAATTCTAATCCACTTGGGATACCACAACAAGGTTATAAATTCTAATTTCTGATCTAAGAATTAGGATCCCAAACAGAATATTCTTGAAAAAATTGGCAAAAAAAAATAAAAATGGCAAGCTTCTATTAAGGAATAAATTTTACAGTGTCTTTTGTTAGGATGTAAATATTGTAATTTTATCATCGGGTGCTAACTCGTTGGTTAAGTAACTGAGTATAAGTGAGATTGAGATTCAAGTCTTGAGTTCGATCCTAGGCGTGCCCCCATTTATCCATTTCTGTCAAAAGGGTCAACTTAAATGACTCTACAATTTTCAAGTCCGAAAGAATTAATCTCGCCTAAAGAGAAGAAGGACACCTCCCGGATACCGAAAAATCGGTAATAAAAAAAAATTATAATTTATGTATTTAAGGTAATTAGTTTTTTTTTTCTTTCAGAAAAAAAAATATATATATATATATATATATTAGTTAATTAGTTATGTAATTAAGAGTATTTTAGGTAATTAGTTATGTAGCATTATTTGTTTCTTTTTATTTCTCAATCATGTACAATATAAATTATTATTCAACCTTAATAAAAAAAAAAATGCAAGTTATTCCATTCTAAATTATTTTATGGTATCATAGCCTTGTCCAAAAACTCACACGATGAGCAAATGAAATATCATCTTTAACAATAGTAAAGAATAATTTTTAATTTTAATTTGGGAGTTGTAAATTTCCTCAAATTCCATTTTGTATCCCCATGATGTGAACTCTTAAACAGTTTCAAATGTCACCAATAGATTCATACATGTTTGATTGGACAAGATCCTATTCAAAGATTATGTTCTTCTTCAAGTGTCATGGACAGCTAGGGCAAGTAGCAAGCAAATATATGGCTTTATAATTTCATCTTCTTTTTTTTTTTTAAGACAAATCAAAATTCTAAAAGAATATCTCATAATAGGAACTAATTGCCTAACTTATCTCCCCTGCAACTATGTATTGTCGATTCATTGCAAAGTCTTCTGTCATTGCATATGTGGATTTATATAAACTCTCTTTAACTTATTGGATATGTCTTGAGAAATATAGTGTTTACCAGCAATACACCCAAGCATTTCAGTCTTTGTTTTTGTCCTCCAACTAGGTCTAAATTGCTTGTGAAACAGGGCCATCCTCTCGTATTGCTATCAAGGTTGTCTCTAAAACGATTATTCAAAGGCCCTGTTTGGGAGCGAGGAGAAAGCCGCGTTGCGGTAAATGATTTCAAAAAACGTAATTTTTGAGCATTTGACACATACGCGTTTGTGTTTCAAACACGATTTTTGAACGTTTTTTAGAAGCTTCCTCTCCCCTGCTTTTGCATTTGCCGATTGTGTTTGAAAAAAACGTTTTCGGCTAGAAACGAAGACACGCTCCCAAACTGGGCCAAAATTGAGTACAACCTCTGATACTATTTCAGGTAAACAAAGTGATTTGAACTCTAACCTCAAACTTTCGTTTCTTGTATTAAACAATCCAAGCAAGAGTTCAACCCCCAAATGAATAAAATGCGGACTCGTCCGGGGATAAGTATGATTTTAACAAATCCTCAGCCCTTATTTCTAGGTCACTTGGAACAACTTTAACTGTTGTACCAAGGTTCACCCTTCACCTGACGGGTCAACATTGCAACAAGTGATGAATAAACCTAGCATGCATGCTAAGAATACAATCACCAAAATGACAGTCTCACTCAGATGTGAACAAACTCATGATGTAGAATATGAGTGTAGACATACAAAAATCTCTCATCTTGGCCCAAAGGCGGTTAAGTAGTAACAATTTCGATGCGTAGTAACAATTTCGATGCTGATACAGATCTAACCTACCAATGTGCTAAGCATTTGTGACTTGTATATTTGAATGACGCAAAGGCCTTTAAGACAAGGTGACTAGAGTCTTGGAAAGATGGTTAAACAAAAGGTTTGGTGGTTTTAACAATGATGTCAATGAACCTTTCCAGTGAGAGTTAATAGCATGACCAGAAGTGATGGTGTCAAATTTGTTTTCCTTCACCAAATTAGAATCTGTTAATTCTCTCAATCACCAGCTAAAGTAACCACCCATTTCATTGCAACTCAATTCAAACAGTCTTGCATATAAGTCAGACAAAAGTCCAAAAGTTACAATAATTGCCCTAAAAATAAGAAGGAATCATCACAACAACAAAACACCCATGTTACTCGTCCTCCAATCTTCCTTTTGCATGAACAATGGCATCAACAATGGAAGATGACAACTTGGGAAATATGAAGCTTCCAACCATCCGCAGTAAAGAAGAAGCATTTTGGAGATGACTTTCAGAGAAGAGAGTTTGTGGAGTTACACAGCTACTCGGATTTGTATGCTTCAGTTGTGTAATATCCATTTTCGCCTTCGTTCCATTTTTCCCTCAACTGGGCACAAGAGATGTGACATGGTCAGAAAGTACTAAAGAATGCAAGTACATCATGAAACACAAAACATGGTGTACATTGGAAACATTCACACAACAAAGTGTATCTTTGAGCTATTATTGGAATATAGATCATAGACATCCAAGACCATGTCAGTCAATAAGTAAAGATTAATAGACGTTAAGTACATATAAATGCACAGAAAGTTGCAGCTCACAACCAACATGGTATAGCATTGGCCTAGGAGTCGGTGTAATTTAAACAACCTGACCATTAGTTCTTCATCAATTCATCCTATTTCTGTAGCATCAAAAGTTTTTTCCTTTTATTTTTATTTTTTTTTTTTTTGAGAAAAAAACAAAGGGATTTTATTGATGACCAAAAAAGCAAGGAGAACATATAGAGCATCAGAAATGCTCATGTTACAACCATATTTACCATAGTTCATGACCCCAAAAAGAAGCTTACAAACATCCGGCCCAATTTCTACACCACTCTGAGATTGGAAACCCACCACTAAACTTAGAGCATGCAACCCAATTGCACACTAACCACTTAGCCTCCTCCCATAGTGAAACACAATTCAAAGACCGTATCATCTACCTTCTAAAAGTTCTAAAAAGTTGGATGCTATGACTTGTGAGGGTCAAAGTGACTAAAGAAATCATCACACTGCATAATGGATTAGGAGATTTTGCCTCAGTCAATTATTATCAAATTCTAGATTGTTTAACAATCACAAGACAAGAACTACACATAGAATGGGATTGGAGAGATCTACCTTGGCAAGGTTCTGTTTCTGGTACCTATAGCCCTGAAAAAACATAACAAAAAAGGGTTAATGCAAAATGTATGAACAAGTTTTATTCAAAGAATAGCACACTTCATTGCAAAGAATGGATAGTTTTTGTTGACTAACCTTGTCAGTTCCATAAATGTAATCACAGTACGTGAACACTGAAGCAAAGTTGCTCTGACTTTGTCCCCCAACAAAATGGTGGTAATCATGGTACTCTGCTCCTCCATAGAAAGGAATATATTTTGTGGGACTCCAGGGGAAATCATATCTACACAAA